>WEKX01029331.1:0-51373 GCA_013390025.1 Pitta sordida
GTAACTGAAGTTTTTAAGTTGAAATGGACAACAGTAGATCCCAAGCTTCCCTGATGATAAATTTGGAACCATGTCAGCAAAGTGGTTCTCTCTGGCGAACTTTGCAACTCCTGGTTCTCCAGCAAGCAGTGGATAAACTGGACCTGTGGTTTTATACCTCATCGCCATTTGTATGTTCTCTCAGATATGCTTTTCACTTTTCTAAACGACCTCCTGGATGATATTTTGGTTTGAGTATTAAATTCTGTCTTAAAAGACGACATGCATGCGTTCCTTTTCCCTAAATAACTATTCATTGGTTTAAACTAATCATTTTACCCTAACACTGTGTACCTCCTATCCCATTTAACAAGACTAGCTGGTATTTGTATAGTAATCCTGGAACCAGTGAATGCTAAAACATTAAGAATCTTTTTACTTTAATCAATTTCCATACTTTGGCATCAGATCTCTGAATTACACAGAATTTACAAAGTAAATACCAAAATAAACTCTCTCTTACAATACCTTATTTCGTATTTAGGAAAAGTCCTGAAAACCTTAACAGTCACTCAGAGCAGCTCAAGGAGAAAGAAAAGCAAGGTTTTTTCAGGGCAATAAAAAAGAAAAAGAAGAAATCTCAAACTGTAAGTATGCAGCATTTCTAATAAAAGAAATTACTGGTTTTGAATTATACCATTTTAATATGCTAGATTAGTACAATACCTTTGTGGTATTTATGATTGTATCTGTATCTATTTCCCCTTTTTTTTCCCCTCTACATTACATGAAACTCAAACTCTTCTCCTGTTCAGAGCTGATTTTTCTGCCTTGTCTGATATTTCTTCACTTACTAGTCCTGTGTATCTTTGATTTTGTTCAGACCCTTTGAGTGCCAGTTTTGATGTAAATTTTAAGATGATGTTGCGACAAATTCTTTTGCAGGGTCGGGTTATACCAATCCAAGAATAGTAAATGCGTTGTTGTGTGTTATCAGAGCTTGAATAATTTCAGACACCCGTGTGGAAAAAGCCAGACTGTTATAAATGAGAATTCTTTTCAGTCTGTTTCATAGGAGTGTCTTTGTAACAGCCTCTGTCTTCTTGTTGCATTCCATGGCTGGAATAAGGATGATGTATCTTAATAATTCTTAATGTTTTATGTTCTGTTGAGGGAACAGCTTGTGAATTTTGTTATTCAGTATAAGTTTTCAGTGTCTCTTAGACATTTTTACATTTTTATTACTTTTTCGGGAGGGAGAAAGGACTTTTTTTTATCAGAGAGAAGTGGTAAATTGACACTTGACAAAGTTTTATATGAAAATATCCCTAAGAACTGAGGTAACCTAAACATAATCTCATTCTCAAATGGCAGTTCTGGAAACAGTAAAATATTTAAAATTTTATTTGCATAAAATGGTGATGTTTCTCTAAGTGTAAATGCAGTTGAAGTTTTGAAGATTCTTAGGATGGAGTAAACCGTGTTACTCCTGGCAAAGGGAAGTAACTAAATGAAAATACTACTGTGAAGGAGTGAGGTGGTATGACTGAGTGTTGATGGAGGGCTGATGTGTTTAGAATTGGGGTTTTTTTAAAGTTTCTTTGACCTTTGTGGAACATGTGTGCATTAACTAGCGCTCAAAAAAGCAACTCACCTTCCTGCTGGGCAGGATTCAGAGCAGTGGAATCCGCCTCTCCTTCTGAACTTGTACATCCTCATACCTGTAGGCAGTTCAGATACAATACATGTTGTATTACACAGCTGAACAAAATATCTCAGTTACAGCTCTGGGAGTATTTGATTCCAGCCATTCAGACATGGTGGCAGGGAACACTAATAGCTCAGCTGGTAGATGGTGTGTCAACGACTTCCAGATTAAACTGTGTGAAGGAAATACAGCCTGGATCGTGCTGCATCTCAAAATCTGGCACTTTACAAAACACCTACATCAAAAGTGCTTTGATCTGTAGCTACCAGACCCAGCACTGATTACAACATAGGACAGATTTATACATAATCCTTACTCCTGTTTCTTCTCACTCTTAAGAAGAGGGATAGAGGGGAATGGGCGAGGAGGGGAGAGAGAGGTTTCGTATAAGCCAAAACTGTTTGCTACTTAGAGCTGGTATCTCCCAGGAAGATAAATAAATTAATGAAATAAGATAGTGGTACTACTCTTGCATCTTCATCTAGAAAGTTTCTGAGATCAACTTGCTTTTTTTTGATCCAACCAGAGACCTACTTAGAGCTGATTAACAGGACAGTGTCTAAAGATACAGATTGTACAACTAATGTGTGTACAGGTGTTTGGTTCAGACACAATTCTTTGTTTTTCTTCACCTGATAGTTGAAATCATCTACCTGACAAACATTGGGATGTTCTTTAGGATCTTCCAGCAAGAACTAAAATTACTGCCTTCAGTTCAGCACTGAGTTTGGCTTTAGTAGTACAAGCTGTTAACAGCACTGTAGTATTTGCTCTTCAACTTCATGTATTCATATTGAAATTCTAACAGACAGCTTGTGACTACTTGATTGGTTTTTTCTGAGGCTTATAGCTCATATAGAGCCCTACAACTGTGAAATATCAGTTATTAACTTAAACACAGACTTTCAGCAGGAAATAACAAACTAGACCTGAGGACTGTCACAGCACTGGGAAGCACATCATACCTACAATTTACTTCTGATATCCTTTGGCGAGTCTCGTTTTGCTAGTGACTGTCACAGGAGTCATGTAAGACACCTGAAATTGGATTCAAGGCATCTTCTTAGTAATTTCGTTCTCAAAATATCTAATAGCCCAGAATTGATCCCAATTCCTGACACTTCCTCCTGCAGAGTTATTCCCATGCATCATTCTACCTAGAGTTCTCCAGGCGCAGTATCTCATTGGATAATAATTTTTAATGCCTGTTGCAGGAATTCTTTGGAATATTGTTTTTTTCAGAGCTGTTCTTATCCATTCTCATTTTCATCTTATTTGAAACCTTTCACTAACGTAGCGTAAGTTTTTGAGGATTGTCAGTCACAGTTTTTTCTGTCATCTGCCTCCAAACAATTTGATATCCATGAGGGTTGTTGCACAGTGTCAGTAGGCACTATCTTCAGAGAAGCCTGAGTTGGCACATATTTCAGGCTATCAGTCTGAAGGAATTACCTGCTTTGGAAAAAACTGTTGCAGATGAGCGTTTCTCTTAGCAATGCTTTGAGTCCTTTTTAATTTACTGAATTTGAAACAGGTAATTATTCTGACCATAAAATTCCTAAACATAAGCTGTGCTATATATCAACTTTCTTACATTACTTTGGATGGAATCTAGAAGCTGAGAAAGGTGTTAGAAACCCCTTGCTTCTGGTAGTGCACCTCTCATTCTATTTAGTCATATAATAATTCTGTTGGATGATAACATTTTCTTCTGATAGGCAGGATAATGTAAGGCACAGCATATGTATCCTGTGCTTGTTTGCACCTGAGCAGAGGAGAAATAGTCCCACTCATGATTCTGATCAGCCACTGTCCTTACAGTTATACATGAAGTATATTTATGTTAGAACTGAAATAATTCATCTTGGAGCCTTAGCTCTTTCTGCAAGTTAAAAATAAAATACTTGTGGTTTTTTTTCTACAGTAACTATCAACAGCTCATTCTGAAACCAACTGCTATTATTGTTAGTATACCTGATATTTTCTTTATATAAAAGTAAGAAACGTCATACTGCTTTAGGTCATTATCATAAGTACAAATGATTGCCAGTGTTACAAGATTTAACTGAAAGCTCAGTAAAGTCACCAAGAACAATTGTTTCCAAAGGGCTTTGAATCACTCTGCATTCCTAATGAACATGGAAATAAGAAGAGATGTACTGATCTTTTTTTACGTGGTTTCTATGCATTGAGTTCCTTGAACCTTTACAATAGCTTTTTTGTTATAGGCTTTGTAGCATGTATTGTCAGAATTACTAAAAAAAGGGAAAAATAATTAATATAATAAGGGGAGATCTCTTGAATTTAAATACTATGCATTTAGTTTTCGTATCTTATATTGCAGACAGACTCAGCCAACGGGGAGAATCCAAGCATCAAGAAATCCCTCTTTCCTCTTTTTAGTTCAAAGAATAATTTAAAGCATAGCTCTTCTTTGAAAAAGCTTCCTGTAGTCACTCTACCCATGGTATTAATTTTTAAGTACAGTAGCACTGTAAAATGCTCCAGTATATTTGTTTTACTGACTACAGCAGCATGTTTATTTTCATGATGTCACTTCCTCTTCATGCCAGTTAAGTATCTTGGGCCAGTTCAATAAATTTAAGTAAAATTGGCAGTTCTGTTGAAATGGATTCTGCCGAAAAAAATTTTTTATAGTATTTGATATACTGAAAATGTAACATACACAGTTCCAGAGAGAATGAGCTTTGGGAGTAAGACTAAAGAAGGAAAATATGCAATTGTGAAATTTTGTATGTTTAAAAATAAACTGTCCCATCCTATTTCAATCAGAAAAAAAAAATTAACCTGTTTTCGTTTTTAGCTATACCACAAATACATATTTTTATACAAACTGCTCTTTTATATATAAATTTAATTAATCAAATATTAACAATAGATTATCTGAAAACGAAATTCAGTTTATGTGTCTGTTGTATTTTTGTTTGTCCTGATTGTTCATGGTAAAAACCAGCTTGCATTAAAAATAGGTTACATTTTGACTGTCCTTGTTTTGCTTAGAATTCTTGACACGAGACAAAAATCTGCACGTAAGTTTTAAATTTATCTTCTGCCATAAAGTTTCATCTGGGGCTGTCCCTTAATTTTTGCTTAGCTTAGGATATTTATTGAGGAGATGAAAGATGGCAAAAGAAAAAGCTCTTGGTTTTATGGTTGCAAAATCAGTCAAGACATCAGTTTAGAGAGAATTTGATCTGCTTCGCTCAGGGGCAAATTTATAGAACTGATCCATGGTCTTAACTGCGGTATGGAATGCTTTTTAAATGAAGATGAGGCTCAACAGTATTTTTTTTTAATTATTTTTGAGGCCTTGTTAACTGCTCTTTCTTACAGCAAATAACACTAACAGCATGTGAATGCTTTAAGGGCTAAGGGTAGAGCAAATCTGCATGATATCCACAGCCACTTGCTCTTACTGTGGGGAAAATTATTGAAAGGTCATTTTAATTCTGCTGCAGTAATGGGCTTCACTTCTGTTCTGTAATTAACTGCGGGAAATTATTTACGGCTGTCCTTAAGAATATATTAGGAGACCAGTATTTAATATTTTATTGCAGATGCCTAACACTGATGGTCAGGATCTCTTGGCATTACAGAAAGCCATTCATTCTTCTAATCACCAGAGCAGCAGGCAGAAGGATTGGCATCCCGAGAAGATGACTGAAATCCAGCCTCATGTAAGTGGCATTATCTGCCTTTTAATATCACTGAGTTAAAACCTGCGTTTTAATATCACTGAGGTATCTTGATAACTTTTTCTCTGGTGAATAGAAAAATTGCATTTGATATTATTTTTCAACCTTCTCATTCCCTGCTCATTGAATATAAAAAGTCATGTGTCTGCAGTCCTGAACAATTTTTTTAAAATCTAGACATGAATGACGAGGAAAAGAGAGTAAACGTTGCTGTGTCAGCCTCTGAGCCCTTCAAAATATTGGTTATGTTTTTGTATTAGAGGCAAGCAATGTTTCAGTGCACATCTATGGTATCAATGCAGTGTTGTAGCAAAGCCCTCAATTTAACTCTGTCAGGAATGGTGAGTCCTGAGGCTGCACTGCTGCGAGGCACCGTTTGATACTTGGTGTGGTCATCAGAGCATTGAGACCACATTATGGTGTGGCTGGCACAGACTGCAGTTTAAGCAGCCTACATTTTTGGAGCATAGCACTGCAATATTGTTCTCCAGTTCTAAAACCAGGGATAGGGTTTGGGAGGGACCTCCAGTGCCATTCTCTGTTGCCGTCACATTGAAAACTGGAAAAGAGGGTATGTTGCAGCTGCAGTTTTTGAAGAAACAAGTTGCTTTGTGAGCTGTGGAATTTAATGAGGTTGTTTTCATACCCTTTTATGTACTCAGGCTTCCCCAGGGTCTTGATACCTGTGTTCAGTAAGCCCATGTCTCCATTTTCCCTCAGCCTGCTCACAAGTTAAAGCAGCTGTGAGAGACCAGAGCCACTTATCTCCCAGCTGCCAGCAAACAAAATATGGCACTGCAGAGTTCTGCCAGACCTTGTTTCAGTGCAGATGATTACTCATAACTCTCTAACCCCTAATTGATGTTCACAAAATTTTAAAGAACTTCATATTTCTGATATTTGTGCCTCATAAAATGTGGCTGAGGTTCTAAAGCTAGATAATAGCTAGAGAAGTGACAGATGGACAGCTATTGCAATTGTCTATGCCTGCGTTTTCAAAGGAAATGGATAAAATAATTGATGGGAGCAAATTTCCTGATGTAGAAAAGGTTCTATCTTTTCAGGTAACTAAGAGATTGAATTGTGATGAGAAGACATTTTCTCAGGTGTGTAGTCATAGCTTGTAATGAAATACACCAAATGAATATGAATTAAAAGTGACAAAGTCCTGCGGAGTTCAAGATGTTCAGGTTATGGCAGTTTTGTGATAGCAAGTCTGATGTGATGGAGAACAGAAGGTCAAGTGCTTTTCTGCATGTCTTTCAGAACCAGCCATTAAAATCTCTTCGAAAGCTCTTACACCTCTCTTCAAATCATCCTGTCCCTACTGAGCCCCGTTTCCAGCCCTTACCAAGCCAGCCAGCCAAAGCTTCTTTTTCTGAAGTGCGAATTCACCCCATGAGTCAAAGCTCCAGCAGTGGCAGCAGCAACGTGCGGCAGGAGCCTCAGCCCAAAAGCAGGCCAACGCTGCAGCTCCCGAGCCAGCTGGAACCCACCTGGCACGTCTCCCCCGTAAACAGGAGCGTGAGTGATGGGCCTCCCTACTCCGACCAGCTGCCTTCCAAGAGCGGACAGAACGGGCACACGTACACCCGGACAAACCGGTCGCGAATGCCAAATCTGAATGACTTAAAAGAGACAGCCTTGTAATTGCACTCCAGAAAATAGGCCAGTTGAGGTGGAGATCAGCATAGGGGAGTGGTGGTGGTAAGACTGCATTTTCAGCTTTGTGGAGGTGTGCAATATGTACATGTGGGGCTATGCTATTCGGCACCACGGAGAGAGTCAGGGATTATACAGTAAAACAAGTTGAACTATGACTTACCGGTCATCAGAAATGTCGCTGCATGGCAGACAGAGTGTGCAGGTCAGGGAGAAAAATGAATTGCCATTTTCTCTCATTTACATTCCAGCTTAGTGCACACCTCTGTCTGAAAGCTGGGAGACTTCTGGTATATATTGGCACTTAGAAGGGTGAAACCATTCATGTCTAGACCTATGCCCTTACTACATTTTTTGCTGCCTAGTTAAAACAGTGGGGTTTATGTGATAAAAGTGTATCCCTGTTAAGGGTTTAAAGTTAAATTGTATGTCTTAAATTTGTTTTTTAAACTTCCATATTTGATAGGATTTGTAATATTTATTTATGATGACCTAATATCGTACTGTTATAATCATATCTTTTATGTTATAATGTAAAGTTATTTTGAGCTGTTTGAAACATTGTGAAGCAGTGCAACAGCTACAGTAGTTTCTATAAAAAACTAACAGTAACATTTATATATTGCATCAGGAGTATTTTATTCTATATATAAATATATATATAAATGGAAAATAACTGTCTGTTTTTTAAATATACTCATTTAAAAGAAAAGTATTGTTATGACACTATCTGCCATATTTTTTATACATTTGTGATATAAAGTGCAGTATTATACTTCTAATAAAAGGAAGTTGAATGTGGATATAAACGTGACTGTAACAGTATGAATCTTGCTTGGCTATGAGAGCCCAGTATTATAGGCATTACTGGTAACAAACAAAAGACAACATTCAATTCCAAGCTTTATTATGGGCTATTTTGTTGGAAGTATTGGCTAAATGTAAAGAGACTGCAGAACTGTACAGTAATATAAATGTGGTATGTTCTCCCCTGTGTCCTTAGCTTTCCTAGTAATATTAATGAGATTTCTGCATCTGCAATGAGAGTACAGAGCCCCGGTACCAAATTTTTGTTTCCTCTCAAGAGATAAAGTGCCCCATGACTACAAAAGAAAGCAGGTGCTCTTCCACATAATAGCAGGGGTGAAAACCAAAGAAACATAGCATGAATTGCAAGTGAAATGCAAAACTTGGACACTTATGCATAGCATGGCACTGCAGATCATGGTATAAGCTTTTATGCATATGTGTATTTTACATCTTGTTTAGCAATCTATTAACTAATAAGACAAACACTGTATTAAAATTTAAACTACTCTTGCACTTTTTATTATATTTCAGGATGTAATTAAATCTACAAATCTGATATTTGGATGGTGAGGGAGAAGGTTGTCATGCAGCTTAATTTCTCCCTAGGTCTTACTATCCAAATGTTCCCACACCCACTTCAGTTACCAGTCTCAGCAAAATACTAGATCTTGGGTTCCAGTCTCCTGTATAACATATTTAAAACTGCCTTTGTGTTGGTGAATGTCAAGTGTAGCAAATGCACACCCTGATTCCTCTGTTGCTACCAGCAAACTAAAGCAAAGGTGAGCCAGTAGGAGTCAAAAGAGTTACGCCAGTCTAAATTTTGTGCAATAAGAAGAGAGCCAGGCCTGTAGTGTCAGAACAATACAATCTCCTTTTTGGACACATGAGTTCAACTCCCTCATTATTCTGCAGCATAGTTTGTTTTCTAGATGCTGTCCTTGTAAGACACTTGTCCTTGCAAATACATGGTCTTTTCCAAAAAGAGGTTAACCTGAATGTAAATTTGATGACTTAGCCATAGATGTAGTTAGCAGAAAACGCCAGGCAGTAAAAGCTGAACTTCCTACTTGGACAACAATGCAAACTGGACATGCTGTTCAGTACCTCTTGAGTCATACCAAAGTTCTAACAACAGCAAATTTGGCACCACTGCTGTAAAAATCTTTGTCAGAAAGAACAGTATGGGAGGATGTTATATTGGGTTTGTCCAGGGCTAAACATCAGTCTAATAAATTGGAAAAATTGCAAAATAAGAATTCTTTCTTTGTCACTTGCCTGCAAGAAATGTGCATGTGATTTTTCTGTAGTTACGTGATATTTCTCTATATATGATATATAACGCATTGATATATCATATATACAGCATATATAAGTACAGTAGACATGAAAGGGTATTCAGGTTTTTTCGAAGTTCATTGGGCATCCAGAAAAGACATTGTGATATTTACTAGTCATCACTATCAGAGTTTAGCGGCATACTTTAGCCATCTCTTTTAGATTCACTGCTTCAGCACAGCTAAGTGAGCCCTGCTTTGAAATGGGCTGATGCCACCGAACTCCCTCACAAAAGCTCTGTCTGAGAGAGAGTGGGGCTCTAAGCAGTGTGCTTTGAATGTCTCTTTTAGGGCAGTGGAATTGGAGTCGTTCAGTCTGGAGAAGAGGAGGCTCAAGGGGGACCTAATCCTTCTCATATCCAGGGAGGTGGTGGAGTCACTGGCTCTGGAAGTGCTCAAGAGGCATCCAAATGTGGCACATGGGAATATGATTTAGGGGTGATTAGAGTGGTGCTGGGTTGACAGTTGCATTAGATGATCCTGAAGGTCTCTTCCAACCTTGATGATTGTGTCTCCCAGGGAGTGTTCAGATTAGACTCTTCTGTGCTTTATGGACATGTATCCTTTTGCCTCTGCAAGATTTTTAGCTTGTTGGTAAGAGTTTAATGCTGGGGATGATGATACTGAGCTATATGTGACTGTTCTGATTTCTAGCAAGGAAAAATGTTTCCAAAGGATTTTTTTTCTCAGTACCCATTAAGTTAAAGCAGGGTAATCTCTGACTGTACATATAGCTGTTTAAAGTAGTTAGCAGATCTTCAAAGGTGACACAAGGAATGTTCAAGTATTTGGTGGCCCATATTTACAGAAAGTTGTTTCTACTGCATATACTGCATTTTCTTCTTGAATTCAACAAATGATAGTAGATTCCAGTTGAATACTAAATTGTATTGAATGTATGTAGTATTTTCTTCCTTCTGTTGGAAAGAAATTCCAGCAGTTCAGCCAGCTGGTGCTGGGATGGATTGTGTGTTTTTAACTTGGTCTAACTTCCCAATATTTAGAATATTGCTAATGTAATTATGTTGAGGCTTTCAAAGGATTCTTATTATAGTGACTGAGATTTGCTGGCTTAATAAAGGGAAGAGAATTACAGAGCAAACTACTTTTGTAAGTGTGAGCTTTCCTTTTCACTGGTCTGTGAGTCTTGTGCTACACGCTCTGTAGATTTACTTAGTATAAAGAAACTTAGTTAAACTACATTTTATTCTTTGTTATGGCATCATTAATGATGTGAATAGAAAAGAAACTAAGTTTCACAAATTAATTGTAGTTACTTTGCAGAATTCAAGCTGCCTAAACTTGTCTATATGTTTTTGCTATAGCTCTTGAGCTCTTTTTAGCTGAAAAAGAAGGACCTTAAGCTCATCTTAACTGAAATTGTATATGTGTCTAAGCTGTCCTTTTAAACTGCTGTGTAAATGCATTAACCTAAAACAACATCTATTTTCAACAGACCTGACCACAGAGAACAGTCCCTTAGAGCTGTTTAATGGGTTTTGCTCCATTTATCACAGTCCAAGTTTCGTTGCTCCTCTGAGAGGTCGCCAGGACAGAG
This sequence comes from Pitta sordida, assembly GCA_013390025.1. NCBI lineage: Eukaryota > Metazoa > Chordata > Aves > Passeriformes > Pittidae > Pitta > Pitta sordida. The sequence continues at coordinate 10,771 of WEKX01029331.1, forward strand.
CACTGGGCAGAGTTCTTGGCAGGAAGTCAGTGATCCCAGATTTGTCTCTTCCTAAAACATTCCCCAAACACTACCCTGTTTGCCAATAGTTGCTCTTTCAAAACAATATTAAAGCAGGCGTCAAACTTACAAATGCATGAGACACCCTCAGGTCATCTTTTGGAACATCACCTTTCTCTCTGCCACATCAATTTGTTTCTGGGAGTGAAGCCGAAGTGACTCTTCAAGAAGCAGTGGCCTGTGGTAGGCTTTTAGCCATTCCTTATCATTGCAGTTAAGTCTCTTGACAGATGAATCTTACTCGTGTAAAAAACTACATACCAATCCTTTCTTTGCTCAAAAGCTGCTGTAGCTGTTAACTGAGTAGACTCCTGTATTCACACAGAAAAAGCTCTGTGTTCTCAACAATTCAGTGCTGTAGAGATTCCTGTGAAGATTCCTGTGTACAGTTCTGAAAGCACTGTTGTGATCTAGGTAGCTAAGGCAAAACCCAGTCACTTTTGAGGGGAGCTGTGCTCTGGAAATATTGGGATTTTCACTGATGTTTAATTTTTTTGTTGTTGTCTTGATTTGATAGTGAGACATGCTTAAAAAATACCTGCATGTAATCAATTCTATATGTGTTGAATACTGTCAGAGTAGAACTTGGGGAATATCTGCACCCCAGTCAAACAAAGAGTATGAAAAAGATAGCCATATATAATATACTGCAAATTGTGGGGTGGCATTGAATGTTTATTTTTTTCCATTCCAGCTAGCATAGATACTACATCTGTTCATGAGGTAATATCACAGACCATGCATTCAGGCTATTGTTCACATAAGCAGGGCCACCATTTGAAATAGGAGTGCCACAGAAGATGGTTGGAAAGATGATGTCCCCTATATAACCATTTTTAAATGAACTTCTAATCAGGACACTATTTAAGAACAGGTGCCTTTCCCTACACAGCTCTTTGTAATGGTGTCATGATATTAACCTTTCATTAACTGGGTTTGCAGTGAGTGGGGAGAAAAGCCATTTAACTTCTGTCCTTTGTTATAAAGGGGGTGATTTGAGGTTTGATATAACACAGCTTGTAAGTTCTAGATGTTAGTACCTTTTCAAACAGTCAAACAGCAGCACTGCATCAATGCTCAGGCTCATCAGGCAAGTGAAGCCTTGTGCACATCACTTGGTTCAGAAGATTTCCCAGTTTGCAATCATGAAGCAAATTTCATGAAAGTTCAGCAAATTGTATCAGAGATCCTCTTTCAATTTTAAAAGAAAAATTGTTAGGTCATCTGTTCTGGCAGTGGACTGTCTTACAGCTGCCATGTGAGACAACAGAGGTAAATCTGATGGAGCAGGTCTAAATTTTACTTGCACAAAGTTCTACTTAGATGCAGATTTGTGACCTTGTGCACAGCCAATTGTTCGATGCAAAAGTTGGCTTTTCACGCACCAAGTGGAAAATGTATGAAAGGTGTGAGAGGACCAGCCCCACCATGTTTGAATGCTTTCAATCAGATTGCATCTCAGGCTCTTCTAGAACATAACTCAAATATGCAGCTGGGCAAAAGTGACTCTAAAGACTTGCCCCGAGAGTCTGAGCATGGAATTTGCCTCAGCCTAAGAGAGACTTCACATCTCTTCTCTGCAAGTCAATCTACCTCCTCTCTCTTGCAGAATGTGGTCAAGGTTGGGTTTGTTTGTTCTGAGCTTACTATTGACTCCAAATTTTGAAGAGACGTCTAAAAAAATTCTTCCTCTAGGAACTGTTAGCAACCAAGTAATAAAATATTGATGGACCTTCATCTGAAATACTTTTGAAACGTCCAAGCCATCTGAACTCTCCCTCTAAAATCCCAGTGCCATCCTTTGCACTGCTTTGCAGTCTTCCCTTGCCCTTCCCTTTGTGGTTCTCAAATAATGCAGTTGCCTTGTTCTTTGTTGTTTCTCTAGTGCAGATTTTCAGGGAGTTAGAGGCCTTATCTATTACTCTACCCTGTTTGCTGTTTATTCAAACAGCTATCCTTAGACTTGCTCAGGATTTTCTTCATTTTAATTTTCCGTTTCATCTGAGTGAGATTCCTTACCTCATTGTGCCCCCACCAAAACATGCTGCCTACCAGGCTTTTCGTTCCACCAAGTCTCTGTTTTCACAGGACATTGTTTCTCTGGATCCATTCTGAGAAATGCAAGGTGGCATCTTAATTGTACAGGCGTAGAAATGAGTTGTGAAGTAGCTGCTGTCATAGAGCTTTCCACTAGCAACATTAAAGCATGTTCATAAGCACAAGATGGAAGCCACTATTCCAACTTTCCTATAGGATATGAACCTCTTGTTGTAGACTCTTGACATGTAAATCCAATGGCAGAGCTTTTAACTGTTTAGTTACAAGGCAAAATTTTAAGCATAGGTAACTGTCTCAACTTATTTTTTTTTTTTTTTGCTAGTGCACATCTTAGACTCGTACTGCTGAAGGATATGACTCATTGAAAGGAGTAACATTATATATATGGAACAATAAGCTAAAATCTTCCCTGTAATCATAATTTTGTTGGAAATTCTATGCAGGCATTTAATAATCTGGTTAATCTGATAAGGACTTCCAGGACTGCTTAGATCTCCACCGTGAAATGCTGAATTTTAAATTTGTGTCATTTGGGAGAAAGTAGGAAGAATGAAGTTTAGCAATTTATGTTTTTTTCTACAATCTGCCAGTGCAGACTATTTCAAAACAAACAGGCTGAGGAGGCAGCTTTCAAAACTTCTAAATTTATGGATAAGATCCCCTGATGTTTTTTAACAGCTACTAGAAATCTAAAGCGCACAAACTTTTAAATCTACTGTGCTTTCTGTTGTGGAAGGGATATGTTGTGATGTTAACCTTTTAAATCCTGGAATACAAATTTATTTTAAAATGTGTTGAATATTTAAGGATGATTTCATGCAAGTTAATAAACCATTTGTAAAGTGTTTGTATACAATCCTTTGTATCATGTTGTTGGTACACCTTACCAAATTTTTTTTGAGCATGTATTCCATTCTTAACTTCTGTACAATTTCTATTGTTGCTGTAAATATTCCAAAAGAGAAAAAAAATCCTGTGGTAACCTTAATTATCAGCATGGAAATGGTTAATTTTTACTGAGCACAATGTATTTTTGAATGGGCCTTCCAAAATATGTCTTTAATAAAAATGCAGATTTTGCACTAGAACACTGGCATTGTTGAACAGCTGATCTTATTCCTGACATGTCTCGTCTAGAGCACCTCTGCTATGAGCCAATGGCTTCAGCTTCCACCAGGTCAAGCAGTCCAGCACTTTACAGTCCCAGCCAGAACTGGTTTCAAAATGCCTGTTTCCTTGAGGTGGTTAGTGCACGGGGCAGGGGGGAGGGACACAGACACACACACACACACACACACACACACACACACACACGACTTGGCTTTACTCTTACAACCTTATTTGACTCTTACTTTTCAAGGATCTCATTTTAGTGACTCCTTTTCTGTACCCCCTTGCAGAGCTCCAGAAAATCACAGAATCACAGAATCACAGAATATTATGAGTTGGAAGGGACCCACAAGGATCATCTAGTCCAACTCACCACCTAACACCCGTACAGAGACCGAGAGCACATCCCAGAGCATAACACCAACCTAGATCCCTCACAGTCTAGCAGGCCACNCTAAGTCTCTCTCCACTTCACTAGTCTCGAGCCACTCCTCCCCCAGCCGATAGCAGTGCATGGAGTGGCCACCTACTTGAAGGGGTCAAGCAGCTCACTGTGGTTGCTCCAGTGCAGTCAGCATTAGTCAGTCCCCTGTGGGAAGGGGAGTTGAGTGGGCATTTGTCTCTGGGTGAAAGTGAAGGGGTCATTCCTACATGGACCCATTAAGAGAAAAGGACTATTAACTTACAAATTATGCGGCTGAGCTGGAGGCCTGATCACACAGCTTAGATTGAGCAAGTTTGACTTCTCACCATGGTTCCCTCACTTCTCTCTAAGCATCCCATGCTAAAAATTCAGGCCATGAAGCTGAAGGCAGCTCTTGCTCCTGCTTCCTATTTCAAACCCCTCGTGTTTTATGTGGTTGCAAAGTCAATGTCTCCTGATGTCTGCAGGTAAAGACCTGCAGCATTGCTCAACATCTTTTTCAGCAACATATTGAGTTGCTGATGAGTGCATCCTCAGCAAGTTTGCTGATGACACTAATTCATGCTGTGCAGTTGAGACACTCTAGGGAAGGGATACCATCCAGAGGGACCTGGACATGCCTGAGAAGTGGGCCTGCGCAAACTTCGTGAAGTTCAACAAGGCAAAGTGCAAGGTCCTGCACCTGAGTCAGGGCAGTCCCAAGCACAAATACAGGCTGAGGGAGGAACAGATCAAGAGCAGCCTTGAGGGGAGAGACTTGGGTCTGCAGGTGGATGAAAAGTTCAGCATGAGTCAACAATGTGCACTCACAGACCAGAAGGCCAATTGTATCCTGGGCTGCAGCCAAAGCAGCAGGGCCAGCAGGACAAGGGAAGTGATTCTCCCCCTCTACCCTCCTTTGATGAGACCCCACCTGGAGTACTGCATCCAGGTCTGGGGCCCCCAACACAAGAACGATGTGGACCTGGTGGAGAAAGCTGAGAAGAGAGCCACTAAGTCGTTCACAGGGATGGCCTATCTCTCCTGTGAAGAGAGTCTGAGAAACTTGGAGCCTGGAAAAGAGAATCACATAATTAATTAGGTTGGAAAAGACCTTTGAGACTCATCAAGTCCAACCTATTATGTACCTAACACCATCTCATCAAATAAACCATGGCACTAAGTGCAACATCCAGTCTCTTTTTAAACACTTCCAGGTATGGTGACCACCACCTTCCCTGGGCAGCCCATTCCAATGGCAAATCACTCTTTCTGTGAAGAGTTTCTTCCTCACACCCAGCCTAAACTTCCCCATGCGCAGCTTGAGACACTGTCTTCTTGTTCTGCAGCTGGTTGCCTGGGAGAAGAGACCAACTCCCACCTGGTTATAACCTCCTTTCAGGGAGCTGTAGAGAGCGATAAGGTCTCCCCTGAGCCTCTTCTCCAGGCTAAACAACCCCAGCTCCTTCAGACGCTCTTCAGAGGGCTTGTGCTCCAGTCCCTTCACCATCCTTGTTGCCCTTCTCTGGATATGTTCAAGCACTTCAGTGTCTTTCCTAAAGTGGGGAACCCAGAACTGTACACAGTACTCAAGGTGCAGCCTAACCAGTGTTGAGTACAGGGGAAGAATCCCTTCCCTTAGTGCCGCTGGACACATTATTCCTGACCCAGGCCAGGATGCCATTGGCTTTCTTTGCCACCTGGGCACACTGCTGGATCATGTTCATCCTGCTGTTGGATGAACTTGCTCCAGGTCCCTTTCTGCCTGGCTGCTCTCCAGCCACCCTGCCCCCCGCCTGTAGCGCTGCATGGAGTTGTTGTGGCCAAACAGACCCTGGCACTTAGACTTGTTAAATCTCATGCTGTTGAATTCTGCCTATCTATCCATCCTGTCAAGGTCCCTCTGCAGAGCCCTCCTACCCTCTAACAGAACAGCACTTGTTCCCAGCTTGGGGTCATCTGCAAATTTACTAATGGTGGAGGCTTTGGTACCTGATAGTACCTTCCAGTAGGTACTAAGCAGGGACTAGAGAAGAGTGCAGGAGAGCTGAAGAGGGACTTTTCACAAAGGTTTATAGCGATAGGACAAGGGGGGATGGTCTTAAGCTGAATGAAGTTATGTTTACATTAGATATTAGGAAGAAACTGAGGCAGTTAGGGACTGGAACAAGTTGCCCAGAGAAGCTGTGGATGCTCCATCCCTGGAGTTGTTCAAGGTCACTCGATGGGGGTCTGAAAAACCTTGTCTAGTGCAAGGTGCTGGATGATCTTTAAGGTTCCTTCCATTCCAAATCATTCTGTGATTCCATGTTTATGAGAAAAACTTCTGTGTTTGTGTAATTGTCCTTGGGCTGGTGCTGTCCCACTTTCATAATTCCCTCAGTCACACTGTTACTCAAACACACTGAATTTATGCAGAGGTGGAAGTCAAATGCAATTCTAAAAGCATTTTAGTACCACTTAACTAATTAAGCCTCTCAGCATCCTTCTTTTTATATAAGAGGCAGAGGTTAAGTGAATTTCCAGAGGTCAATTAGCAAGTGAGCTGCATAGCAAGGATCAGAACAGAAACTCCTGTTTTAGCAAGAACCATTTAGTTGAAAGCCAGAAGTAGGTCCCTTGCCCATGCAAGCTGGAGACGTGAACTGCAGGCAAAGAACAGGGCAAGACAAGAAGCAAATGAACTGTGAAATGTACAGTATGTCAGTTAGTTCCACCTTGTTTATTGCCATACATTTCAATCTAGAAAAAAGGTCTAGCAATTTCTTTGAAGCTGGGAGGCTGGAAGAAGATCCTTTCTACCTAGACAGTATTTTCTTTCTTGGTCATGTGAAGATACATAATTTAATGTGATTCCTTGGTGTATACAGGTGTGTGGTCCATCCATTCAGGCTCTGCATTAAGCCTGTGAGCTCTTCCAATTTTCACAGAAGATCCTGGCCCTTGCCATAGGGTGCATTTCCAAAACCAGACAACTCAAAAAACCCCGGACTGTGTGTAGGAGCTCTTCAGAGGCCAGTCACAGATGAGACTTTGACTAGCTACAGTCAAACTTAACTGCTTTGCAGTGATACAAATATTCACCAGCTGGTGCCCAGTCCATCCTTTTGCCCTTCCCTCCACCCCTCCACTCCTCAGTCATGCAGTGAGACAGCAGCACCAAACCTCCTTTTCCCTATCACCATCCACCAGGACATGGAGCAGAGCTGCCTGTCCTGCTTTTATGGCAGGGAGAACTGAGTGTTAACATCATGGCAGGCCCAAGAAATGCTTTAGCTTTCACTGTTGGTGAACAACAACCACTATGATGGCTGGTGGAGGGCCCTTGTCTCCCTGTTTCTGTATGTTGGTTCCTCTAGGGATGCTGTTACACCATCCTGGTCCCGCAGCTTCCTGCATGGAGGATATGCCTCATTTTCAGTGGACCTTCTCAATAGACCTTGCCTTGACTGTCCAGTGTTAGAGAACCACACAGTAATTTCTTACTAGCAAAATGTGTCCCTAGACCAATTTGCAAAAATAGCAAAAATCGTATCCACAAAGGGGGTTGAGAGGAATCAAAGGACCAATAGTGTATAAAAGAAATCATCTCAGCAGATGGGAATTAGTCTTTTACATCTTTGTAGACTTCTTACTGTTTGTTTAAAGGAGCAGCTTTCAGACTTGCCAGAAGACCTTATTTTCCTGACAGATATTATTTGTGTCTATATACATGAGAGAACAAGGCAGAAATATCTGCTCTCACAAATGAATGTGATGATTTGCACAGCCATCTGAGGCTTTTCTCATGCTTTTGGTCACATCTTACATGGTTTTAGTGACAACTCAGCACCTGCCCTGCACACTGAGCATTCACCTCTCTGCCTATAGGGGTAAGGAGAGAAGAGGCAGATGACCTGGCTCAGTGCAGTTGTCTTCATGCCTCTCCTCTCTTTGCTAAGACAGTTCAGGTTCTGATGCTGTGATTCTTTGGGATGGACACGTGGATTGTTAGAAAACAAGGGAAAGGCCTCTGGTGCCTGCCAGGTTTGTGCTACAGGTGTGTGGGAAGGCAAAGCAAAGCTGTCACTCCAGAGCTCCACACAATCCTCCCACATGGGAGCTGTGGGGGTTGTAGGTCCAACTTCGGTTGTTTTGAGCATCAGCTCTTGGGCTGAGGCAGGGACATGAGCCATAATAACCAGGTTGTCACCCCAGGAAGATGGGTCCATCATCAGAGCCTCCACATACCCCAAATTCCTCAGGTGCTAAACACCCACTGGCGATCAGGCCATGAGGATCAAAGTATTAATAAGAGCGGGTCCCTCTGTCTGTGCCCAAACATCACAGGGAGCAAAACACCCTGGGCTCCCTGAGATGTGGAAACCCAGTCAGGATACAGAGACCTTTGGCCATCTGAAGCTCAAGGCAAGGATGTCTGTCCCCTAACGAGCCACAGCAGCTCAGGCCAGAGGGTTGCTGATACAAAAGGACATGAGGTTATTTGAGAGTGTGAGATCCAGGTCAGGGTCCTCTTACTGGGGACAGACCAGATCCGGCCCCAACCTTGTTTCAGGGATGCCAGAGACTGGCATAAAGAAAAGCAGGGTGAGATGTCTGTCCCAGCATGAGAACCCTCCCTGGCCCTGATGGGACAGGCAGTGGGGCATGCCTGGGCTCAGGGACAAATAACCTGCCCTCCTGAAGACAATCCAAGCCCTGCCTTTGGACCCCACCTGCATTTACTTTGGCCTTCACGGCATGCTGTGATGATGATTTCCCCAACCTAACACCCAGTGCCAGAAGCAACACATCTCACAGGAACAAAGCCATGGCCCTGATCCCCCACACACCTTCCCCAATGTGTGCCCACAGACACCCATCAGCTGTATCACCAGGCATGTTGTGAAGCCATGTTTTATTCAAGACAGCCCTTCCCTTTGCAGGCTGGGCATTTACACACAGGACTGCAGCCCCAGCCGTGGCGGTGGTGAGGCAGGGCAGCTGCACAGGCAGACACCTACACATCTACCTCTGGAAACAGTGCTCAGCCACACTTGCCCAGGCACTCGAGGAGCTCCATGCGGATGGCGATGCGCACATGCCAGCCCAGTGGGATGAGGCGGATGTAACGGGCCACGATGGGCGGCCGCAGCAGATTCTGCACTGAGGACGAGCGGTCTGAGTTGCCATAGAAAACCTGTGAAGGGAGGTGTGGGTAGGTGGTTAGGGGGCTGGAAATACTGTTCCAAGAGTTTGGGGTGCCTGTGTAGAGCAGAGGAGGAGGTGGCTCCCCTCCCCTCCACCCTCAAAAAACAAAAAAGACTTTAAGAATAGCATAAACAATTTTTGCCACATTCATTCAGTTTTCTGAGTAAGTCACTTCTAATGGATAGGCCAGACTTGATCTCACCCCATTCTCTCTCATTTGCCTTCCTGCAGCAAGGCATCACATGTTTGGAATGAGCATGGTTGAATGAGCATGGTTTGGAATGAGCATGCTCCTTGCAGCTCATGAGCCAGGCTCCCACATATGCAAATGTAGTCAAAAAAATGTATTTGAGGGCCCTCTACCCATTGCTTTGCCAGATTGTTAGATCTCCAACTTCCATGATCTGGTTTTTGGGGAAAAGTTCATTCAGCACAGGATCTCCTCAGGCTGCAGGAACTGGTTCTTCAGCAAAAGCACCAGAGTCTCCCATGCTGGGATGGGGCCCTGCCCACAGATGGAGACTGAGGATGCCTAGCAGGGAGCAACTGTGGCATTCCTCAGCCTAGCTGGGCTGCGCTGGGATCACAGGCACCACCATAAGGTCTCCCCGTTGCAATTTTTCACTTCAAAACAAACAGTGAGAAGTGCAGCATGAGAATGGTATGGTGGGCTGTGAGATAACTATTGCAGATCTTGTCTCAGGGTTTTTTCTTTACTGTTGTAGTGCACTAGACCCAGCCTTATGGCAAAAGAAGGAGCCTGCATTTTGCAGTGCCCAAGCATGGCTGGGGTTGTATGGCCACAGCTGAGAAATGGATTTTCTCATGGAGGTGCCTGCCCACTCTGCAATGCCAGCTAATACCTCTGAGCTTGATCTGGAATTCATTATCATCAAAAGAAAACACAAAATATGTATTTTGCCCTGGTCAGCATGACACCTGCTTTCACCACAGGGGGAATGACCCTTTGCTGTCTCAACATGGAGTGAGGACTGAGACTCATCCACCCTTCTGCTCCCACAGGACCCCCCTTTTGTAGTATCTCCTACTGAGACTCAACGTGTTTATGTCACCAAACATGCCACCCCTCCAGTGGCTGAAGAGCAAAGTCCACTGACCCGGTTGTTCCCAGTCTGGTCCTTGTAGTACACCCAGTTGAGGTTTTCGTCGGTGCGGTACTGCATGCTGTACTTGGTCATCCACTCATCGGCATCGCACCGCCCTTGCGTGAGTATCCCCGAAATCACCTTCACCTCCTTCAGGTCAATCTGCAGCCACTGTGCATTGTCCTGGTACTTTGAGAGCCACGCACACCTGGGGGGACACCACCAATCCTGCCATGTTCTCTACCCAGGCAGATCCTCCTGCCTCTACATTGCCAGGGTTGGGTTCCCCAGCCCCTCAACACCCACCTCCCCTGGGGCCCTTCAGAGACGAATTTTCAAACTCACCCAAAGCCTTGGCCATTGAGGCGGGCCTTGTTGGCTGTCCAGGAGGAGTACCAGCCTGTGTACTGCTCAGGATTGGAGCAGCTTATCTGGTCCGGGGTGACAGCACCAGACTCAAAGCCCAGGGGCTTGTGATAGGGACACTCTGCGGATCAAGAGGAAAAAACACCTTAAGGGACATGAATGTCTTTGTTTCCCGTGTGTGTTTGCACACACATCAACCCCTTCTGTGGTTTTACTACTCCTTCTCCTCCCTGAATAGGATGTGGGGGATGCTCTTAATTCCAGACTACAACCTGCCATGGGGTCATAAGGTCTTCATTTCCGACTGTTCTCTTATGCTATTTTCTAATTCTTCTTTCTCTCTCAAACTTCCTAAACCTGTTCTTCCTGCAACATATTGAGGAGAAGGCTTTATTCAGATGTTGCAGCCTGGATGTCCTTCTTGCAAGCACGTCAAACAAGAGCCAGACTGGATCCATCAGCCTGGATCCAGCCTTTAGGCTGTCAGCCTCTGCCTGGTGCTTGAGAAATGCTGGGCACTGCTTTTCTTGCTGGGCTTTACCTCCTTCTGTTCCTCCAGTAACTGTATTGATTTATCACTCTACTTGCACAGCAAAACTGCTGAGCAAGCAAGCATCACAAGCACCCTCAAGTCTGCATTTCCTGCTACGGGGACCATCTTTGTGTCTGGAGATGGCCTTGCCTTATGGAAAACCTGCAGGGGCTCTGGTGCCAGTGAGGTGTGATGCTTGGCTCTGCTGAAGGCTCAGGGATCTCCATCTGAGTTCAGATCTTCAGGCTACCAGTTGTGCCCCCACAGCTGTCCTCTATAATAGTGAGAAATTCAACATGAATCTCCTGACTTCAAAACTACTGGAGAAAGAAATGCTCTTTTGTCATTTAAACTTTCTGTGGTGGGTCACAACACAGTGCTCTGGAAGGCAAGATTTTAGTGATGCTAAGGACCTGAATGCTACCTGGACCTTATTTTGGGGGGGTTTGTTATGATCATTTTTTATATGATCAAGTTATCACTGTGTATCAAGATATACAGAATGAAAGCATTCACAAGGGTCACATGGAGATTGCCCAGTCAAACAACTGTAACATGGGCAGCATTTTCTAATTGGGCAGCACGTGGGACCTGTGGAGCCCCCAAATGTAACTCTGTTCTATTCTCCAGTTTAATGTAGCCTGATTCATGGGTCTCAGCAATAAAGGAGCAAGCAAAGCTCTGTGCAGCTTCACTTCTGGGTAGGACATTTCCTTGCCTTAGCTATGCCTGACTAACCAGTGTGGTGACTCTTGTTAAAAATGAACCACATTTTTCCCACATTGACCCACATGCTCCCACATGATGGGGAGCATCAGTGAGTGCCCAGAACCTGGCATAACCATGGCCTCCCCAGTGCAGCTCCCCAGCAGTGTGGCCATGTGGTCAATGTCTCATTAGGAAGCTCCACAAGGTCAATATTGTATGCATCAATACCTCATTAACATATCTTGCTCAGTCGGTACCTCATTATCATGTTTTTTTTCCCCATGAAAACACAACCACTGTCCCGCCTTCCTCCAGGCATGGAAACATCATGCTTTTCCACCACGTTAAAAGCCCCCTTGTGAAAGAGAGTGGCCAGGAGGGGGTGACCCCATGTGTTTACTATTTGTTAGGCTTATCTCAAACACCACCCAACTTTACTTTTAGCAACACAAATCTGCACACAACCATAATGCAATTAGCTGGTCACCTTCTGGTGAGTCTGTTTGAGCCATGCGCAGGGACCCATCAAAACAGATGCCTGGTGCCTGCCTGTCCAAAGCAGCCAAGCCATTTAACACTGTTACCATCAACCTGAGCAGTATTTGGGAGCCTGGTTGCTCCCCTCAGTTGCCCAGCTCTGCATGGCTGCTCTGCAAGGACACATGGCCATACTATGTTGGCTGGGCTGGACTGGGCAAGGAAAATGCAAAGCCTCTCTCTGGGGAGAGTGACAGCTGGGAGTTGCAGTGGCAACATTCATCCTTCAGGAAATAGCCTTCATCAGTCAAATAACGTGCCTTTGTTACTCAGCTACATAATGCTAATGTGCGAGAGCGCCCCTCACCCCTGGTCTGGTCAGGAAACCTCATGCTGCTCCTCACATATCTGCCATAGATCAACCAAACTTGCCACACCTCCTTCCCTTCCCTTGCTTCTCAGAGGGCAGGGGTTTTATACAGGAATAATGTGGGTTTAGATTGGGCATAAGAAAGAATATTTTACTCTGTGGATGAGCATCCACTGGAACAGCTTGCCCAGAGAAGCTGTGCATGCCTCACCCCTGCAAGTGTCTAAGTACAGGTTGGATAGGGCTCTGAGCAAACTGATCTAGTGAAAGGTGTCATTGTCCATAGAGGCAATGGGAGAGGGGAGGGGCTGGAACTGGATGATCTTCAAAGGCCCTTTCCAATCCAAACCATGTTGTGATTCTGTGATTCCTTGGTGCAAACAACAGTAGGTTGGTACCAGCCTGTACCAAGACTTCAGATGGAGAATTGCACACTGCTAAGGCTAAATAGTAAGAAAACGTGCAAAGGACCAGGATGGCATACCAGGCACTGGTGACAGTAGGGAGCCACTGCGAGAATTCCTAAGGGGCTTGTCAGGGATCTCTGCTGAGCTGGCTGCAACTCAACATTGCCATAAGGTTTTGCGGTGTGTGTGAAGGTGCTGAGCCTGCTCCTTGCACATATCACCAGGGCTGCAGGAATCAGGGAGATCCTACGTGGCAACCTGGAATTCAAAGTAAACTCTGTTTGCTGAAAATATGCTTTACTGCAGCTCCATGCAGAGGGCTACAGTTACAGGTGACGCATGTGCAGGTGCAGAGGGGCACCTTCTGAATGGAGGGAGACTCAGGCAAGGATGCAGGGACCTGCCCATAACAGGTGGGCTTTGCGATGGTCAGGCTGTTGAAAGGGAGCAGTGAGCTTAGGCAGGGCTATGCCGGCCCAGACTTCTGTTTGAAGCAGTGCATATCAGTTTCCTTTGTAAGCAATCCTCACAGCAAAAATAAGACCTGTCAGTTCTAGAACTACGATAAGTAATTCTGCATCCCAGGAGCAATCTTCAGCAAATGCCTTCTTCCTCTCCATACCTGCACCAGCAGGTGGTTCAGTGGAGATACCAACTGCAGAAACTGACAGTATGAAGCCTGAGAATCCTGAGAAGGCATGACCCTTTCTTGGGGCTGCTCTGTCCTAGCAGAAACTACACATGTTCATGGGGTTTCTAATTTTTGTTTCATGTTTGTTTGTCATTTTTGGTTGCATATGCCTGCAAATGAGGGTCACATCTTCATGTCAATAGACGTTTTTATTTGCTTCCTAGCTCACCCTGACTTTCACTCAGAACTCTTTCAGGGTCACTCATTTAGCCTCCTTCAGGCCAACCATGCCAAACACTGAGCATTGGAGTGACGGCTTTTCCCCTGCATCTTCCCTGGGGAACTTGAGGGCAGCAAAACACACGTCCCACATACTGCACAGCCTCTTGCAGGAGCTGGAAAGAGGTGGTTGCTAGTGGGCATGAAGCAAGTACCACTTTTGTCACCCAGCTCCAGAGAGGTAACACCTCTGAACATCTGCTTGTCCTGAGGGGCCTGAAAAAGAGTGCAGCTTCTGTGGGACACATGAGCGAAAACCTGAGGGTCAGCCAGTCACTGATAAAGCCTTGCCAGAGTAACACATCAGGGAAAATGTGGCAACTGTACAAAATAATGGGGAAAGACGTTGATCAGAATAATATAAAACACGATCTGTGAGGAAGAGCTGAAGGAACTGGGCAGGGACAGCCCAGAGAAAACTCCAAGGAAACATTATTGTGGTCTTTTTCTGTTTTAAAGTATGCCACAAGGAAATAACAAACTGTTTTCTTTGACTCCTGGAGAGGTGAGAAGATGTCACAGGATAAAATGCAGCAAGTGAGAATGAGCCTAGGTGGTATAAAAGGTTTCCTATGGCAAATCCTGTACACAGCGGTAGCTGTCCCAGGCAGTTTCTGGAAGCACCAGCACTCATGGCTCCAGGGATAGACCAGGCAAATGGCCACTGGCACTGGACAGCATGGGCCACCCTGGGCACAGCCCAGGCATGGGGCTGCCTCTGCTCAACACTGCAGGGTCACCCTCTCACCTCACACCAGTATAGCTCCCCCAGCCCCACCAGCAGCTGGATTTCAAATGACTACCACCAGAACGTGCCTCCTCTGCAATGCCAGGTGCAACAGAGGATGCTGCTGAAGGTCAGCAGGCAAACATGACTAAAAGTGCACAGGCCCACTACCTGGCATGCACTCTAAGCTGTTAGTCCTGCTGGACCACACCGAGTTAGGTTCTCCTTGGCAATCGCATTTGCAAGCCTTGCTGTGCCACAGCTCCAGTCTCTCATCCTAAAGAGAAGGTAAAAAAGCAGTAATAAATCAACACAGTTATCAACAACAGTGACACAAGGTTAAATCTGAGTCCTGAACCTTAGACAGATGCTCGTGCATGGCCAGGCTACTTCATCTTCTCTGAGACTCTTTCTTCACGCCAGCCTAGCATGAAACATGGGATGACTTATATTCCCTTGGATTCAGAGGTCAGAGCACATGCCTGGGCTTGGAGACCCAGGGGTCATCCCTACTTGTGACCCAATGCACCACAGCCAGGCACTGTCAGAGCCCCAGCATTTACCTGGCAGCGAAACTAGTCAGAGAGACTTACCTCTCCTGGGGAGATGGCCATTGCAGCTGGACAGTGGGCATGGAGGGAAAAAGAGAGAGAGATCAGAAACCAAGGTGCTGCAAGCAAACACCAGGAAATACGTACAATTAACATTTACTCCTGAGCCAGGAACAAATAAATAAAGGAAGGACTGATCAATCTACCACTGATTGCCAGGGGAAGGCAGGAGAACATGGGCAGGAGCAGGGCCTGTGCCTGTGTCTGTGCTATTCCTCCACTGGATTTTCTTTTCGATGCTTTTAGCATCTCGCCTTCTGATCACGTGCATCTCGATCACCCTGGGGAGAAACCCATGCTGACCCACTCAGTCTCTGCTTTACAGCTAGTTTTGCCCATATCCATTTTTTTTTGTCTTCCTGTGCCACAGTTTCCCTGTCACATTTTCCCTTTGAAATGTGTAAGTTGATGAACTCCAAGGGTGAAGCCCCATCCTGGCTCCACTGCAGATCGCAAGTGTCTTTGGAGGAGACGGGGACACACCACAAAGTGCTTGGTCTGAGATGACTCCCTCTGGATGAGATAAAAATGTAATGTAAATAGGTCTCCTTAATCCATTTTACAGACAAGACATTCTTGTTTTCTTTCTTAGGGAAAACCAGTGGTTGTGGCTGTAGATGAAGAGATGCTATTTTTGTAACATCTGACCTGTTTTATCTCCTGCCTCTTCCTGAGCAATGGCTATTTTATGAGCACTTTCCCTACTGAAAAGGCTCTCCTTGCTTAACAGGGAAGTCCAAAGAGCACTGTGTTATAGCACTTGGACTGGCAGAATAGTTTCCAAACACCTATGAAAATAAAATAATTTCAGAAATGGTCCCATGACTGCTGATAACTCATCAACACAAGTCAAATGTCAAATATCACATTTTCAAAGCCCATAGGAAATCTAGAAGGCACTAAGGAACAAGCTACTGAGCAGGTAAAAACTTGCTATGAGAAACCTGCAATCTCCAGAGGTTTTGTGAATATGAAAAGAGGATCTTTTCACCAAATGCATTAGACTCTGAATTATTCACTGAAATCTAGTTATGATTTATTCATTCATACACTGTCAGTTTGCTGAGCCTAGGAAGTTCCAGCTAATGCTGAGAATTTACATCTCACATTTCTATAGCAAGTTTCATCTCAAAAGACTCACAACAGAGAGCAATTATAATCAGCTGAAATATAAACTACGTATATACAAAGCTCTGTTTATTATTGAAATGCAACTGCTCCTTGGAAGTGACAATGAGCCTAAATGTATCAAGAGTCTGAAAGAAAGACCACCAAGAACAAAATGACAAAGAAATTATTTTATAAAAATCTTTTTTCTAACACAAAGATGGTCTACTGCACTTTAGTGTCCCAGGGCAGCATTTCTGCCATCAGGGACTTACAACAATAACCCAAGGCATTGGCCCTGGCAGAAGAAATAACCATCAGTCTACAATAAAAAGATACAGTTTTTAGTCAGGCCCAAGTGGGAGATGGGGGTACCCAGACACCAACAATCTTAGGAGGAAAACATGACTGCGCATGTCTCGGAAAGCAGAGGCTGGGGGCCATGCACAACACCAGGCTACACCTTTCCCAGCACACGTTACTCAGTCAAACCCACTGTGAGATGAGAAAACCAAGGCAGAGCTGCAAAGCCCAAGGCCACCTCTGTGTTGTGCCACACTGGGCAAAGGAATTTGATTTAAACCAGCATGAAGTTGCTTTAAGTTAATGGTGTCTGTCAATAGAATATAAACCAGGATTTTATCACTTACCAAAACTCTACCATCTTTGCCAATAAAAGTAATGCAGTGCCTCTCCTGCCTGCTTGGTGCTGTGTTGGAGCAGCCTTGGCAGCAGGGCCATGAGAGCCAGGCTTGCAGGTGCCTCTCCTGTCCCTCCAGCCCATGGCATGGTGTCCTTTCCCAGCAGGACCACCTGCAAGGGCAGCTTCCTTACCCTGAGATCTGGGAGCCTGGCTTCCCAGCCAGCACAGCCTTCCATGTGTCCCCCCTCCCCAGCAATCATCTGAGCTCACAGGGCTGCAGGTTCAGCTCCATCCAGCATTCAAGTTTTATTTGGAGATGTGCACTCGCTATGTATTTCTTAACCTCTTTATTTTCATCTTTAGCAGACGGATTTTTGTGGAAAAAACTTTTGTGTGTCATTTTGGGGGTTTTCTTATGGTTGTTTAATGCACTTTGTCCTGGCAAAAGTGTTGGGAAAGATGTTTAAAGTCATTGAGTCCAACCATTAACCTAAGGAAGTTATGTTCCATGAGGAAGACTGTACTGTGGTGACGCCTACTCTTGTGCACTGCATGCATGAGGTGGGGAAAGGGGATGTCAGGAACCAGGATTGATGTAGGGTATTGCTGTGGAATGATGCTGAGCCCTTCCACAGGCCTCTTGAGTTCCTCCCTTTGACAGCCAAGCTCAAAATTTGCAATGTCATTGACACATGGAGCTGGAAATTCAATAGCTGGTGTGAGTCAACAGGAAAAAAAGGAATAGTTTTCAGGTGGGTGGGTGTATGGTACCACCAATTCAATGACCAGAAATAAATCTTCCTTACCAGATCACCCCAGCACTGCTTGGGTGGCTGCACTCAGCCAGTGATGCCTGCTCCTGAGCTACAAGAATGGCTTCTAGGGTTTTTAGCTTCATCTGCTGGGGGACACCACTGCAAATCAAGCAAGGGTGTGAATTTCAAGCAGAGGTGTGAATTTCAAACACAAAAGCCCTTTTTTCAAGGCAATGTTTTATTGGGTCAGTCCCACAACACACAGTGGCATGCTGACACTCTGGCTGTCCCTTCCAGGCTGGGAACCACATCCCTCACTGCATGATTCGCTGGTTTAAACATGTCAAACAGGAGTTCAGCTTTGCCTCCTTGAACCAGGATAGGTTAAATGCTAAGGGCTTTCTCCCACAGGTGGCTGAGTCACACAAGGGGGTGACAGGCTTGGCTTGGCTCAGGGTAAGTGCAGCAGCAGATGGCCAAACATCCTGCCTGGGCAGTGTGGCCCGAGAACCCCTGGCATTGGGAGAGAAAAGGAAAGGAAATATGCCCTTGCCTGCAGTTGGCCAGAAAACAGCAGTAATTGATATATTGGTGTGTTTACAGCTATGACAGGCCCTGTCCCACAAAGGAAATGAAGAGGAAAGCTGGCTGCCAATAGCCTAAAAAGAAGTGATGGCCAGCATGCTTTTATAGTGAGCGTGTTTGCCTTCAAGGCAGGTTACAAAGATAATTGGTTATTGTAGGTCAGACAGAACGAATCGCCGTAGTTCATGAGAGAGTCCTGCATGGCCACCAGGGGCTCTTTTTTAAAAACACAAGACTAAAAAACACCAAAATATTAAAAAGGGGAAAGTCCTGTTTACAGCCCCTCAGGACATTCAGCAAACCCTCAGTTCAGTGAAATATTATGTATCTGTGTTTGTGGGAGGCAAGGAGATAAGGCATAACTCTTTCCTGTCCCTTTTTCCCACTCTGAACTGTGGTGTGTCAACACTGCCATGCACAAATGCAACCCCATAGCACAGGATTTAGGCACCAGGGCTTGGGCAAGAACCAGAGGATGATTTTGTGCCAGAGCACCTGTGACTTGTCCTAAGGCTGGGCTGGAGCCTGAGCCCTGGAACGGTACCACTCAGCACCTGTTGCTGAGCAAGATGAGATTCTCCAGAGACTGGCCCAGGTTGGTGGGAGAAAGAAAAGAGCTGGCAGAGGTAGTCCTTGGTAGATGCCAAGATGGGGAGGACATGGGTTTCCGAGGTGGAAGTAGGATAAAGCAGCAGACACCACTCAGGGCTAGTTGGGAAAAGGAAGGACCAATCAGTAGCAAGCAGACTCAGCCACTGGCATTTTAACAGCAGGAACAGGTAACTGTGTCTCAGAAAATCTGTAATCATTAAGAATGTGGTTAAATAACAGTAAGATGGGAGGAAGATAAGTGTGGGTAGAGGCAACACTGCCAAAGGCTGAGCACATTTTGATAAAGTAAATCTGAGAAATCATATTCACTATCCTGATCATAAAGCCACATCAGCAAGTAATCTTCTAGTGTGTATAGAATCAATGACAGCTGTATAAGCATGAGAAAGTACATGAAAACAGATAAATAAAATATAACACAGAATAAAAGTCACTCAATTTACTGGAATAAGTTCACACAAACTTGATCATTGCAGGAAATGTATGTGGAAAACTTTAATGATTTTTATTTATTTACTTTATGATTTAGGTGTCCTACAAGCTTCAGCTGGAAAACAGTTATTTTTCCTCTCATCTCTGCAAGCAACATTTCAGTTTAACAGAGCTTAGAGAGACAAGTAAAATTATTTTCTCTCCTCTTGTCCCAGTGGAGAGCAGTCCCCTCCATGATGCAGAAGTGTTCTGGGCCCCGTGGCTCCTGCTTCCCTTCTGCACCTGGGGTTCACGGGGCAGGGGAAAGGAAAACAGCTCTAAAACTCAGGAAAATGTGACTGGTGCTCCAGAAAAGATGTCACAGAAATGAAAGGTGCGGCTAAAATGAACAGCACTGTTTTTATCCTGCTTTCTGAAAGGCACACCGTTGCAAGGCCCTCTTTTCCCTGAGCATGCCATTAGACATCACCCGGAAGCAGAGTTAGGTAACTACAATCTGTAAGCAGCAAAGAGGGCTCAGGCACTGACAAAAGCATTGTGGTGCCTCTGTGCCCGCTGGGTGCTAGTTTGTGGGTTGCTATATTATCAGCCTCTGCTATTTTTACATCCCGGCCCTGAAAATCGTGAGGTGATTCACATCAGGTTGCACCACCCTCGGTAACAAGGTACATTTAGGGAAGCTGCCACATCTGTGTCGTGTTCGCATCTACGCCTCAGGCAATGGCCCCAGGGCCCCCTGCTGCAGCTGTGGCCGGTACCCAGGTCCCCTTGGCAAGCAGCCCCCCTTCCCCAGTCGCTCGGTGATTGCTCTTGCGGATTTCTCCCCAGGGCTTTTTCCATGGCTGTGCTAAGCAGCCTCGATGGGGCTGCCTGTTGCGCAAACAGCACCTTTATTTCTAAAAAGCATGGGCTTTAAATAGTCCTTGCGGGCTGTGGCTGGCAGGCAGAGACCTCCAGGGCACTGCAGACCCGTGTCCACCGACAGAGGTGGTTGGTGAAAGCAGGGTGCCCATCCAGGGACTCCGATCGCCTAAAGCCACAGTGCCCAGCACTCAGCCCCTTTCACCCGTACGTGGTTTCTGGCCCCAGCACGGCCAAAGTCAGAGACTGAGGGCAAGAGGACCAGCCTGCAGAGAGCGGAGAAGGTCTCGTACTTTGTTGTAAGCTTCTCTCAGGCTTTTCTTTTCCTCCTTCGTTTTGAGGGGATTTTTCATGGTTTTATTATTTCAATTTCCATTCCATTTTCTTTATTTGAATGATTTCTATTTGGGTTCCATTTTCATTCATTTGTATTGTGTCTCATTTAACATTTGCTGGCTATTTGAAAGTGATAAAAAACTTATTTAAATAATGACAATGACACGTATTTAATGCCTATTCATTTCTCTTTTACACCTGCTGTTTCCATAATGTTTCCACTAAATTTTTTTATGTTGTGAAAATATTTTTTAAAAGCTTAACTACGTAATTTAAAAAAAAATTCAGTCTTTCCCCTTTTCTTCTTACGAGATACGTAACTATCTTTTTTCCCAAAGTGCTCCTTTGAAAACTTTTGCCAATTTCAGAACTTATTGACATAGTTTTTTCTTCCCGTTTAGAGCTGTGCAGAACATTGCCCGCATCGTAATTTCATTAGATGCATTGATTCTGCCAAAGGCCAGCACTAAAGATGTTATTTACCTCGATCCAAAGGTGGGTTTGAGCCTTTAATTTTGTTGGGGAGGGGTTTTTTGTTCGCTTGGTTGGGTTTTTTTGGTTTTTCCCCAAAGCTACAAAAAACACGAGGAAAAAAAGGAAATCCTTTCTATTACACTGCAGCAATGTGCTTATTCCTCAACGCGTAGTGACCGCGGACGGAGTAAAGCAGTGCAGGCATGTCACATTCAATGTGCTCAGAGCATATTCGTGTCAATCCGGGGCTCGGGGTGCTCCCCCTCACCATATGGAGGGGGCCCAGCAGCTGCCGTGGCCCTCCTGGCAGGAGCCTGCCTGCTGCACCATCTGCTGCTGCTGCTGCTGCGGTGTCCCCGGCAAACACAAGCCCAGCCAAGGCGCGGGGGCTGGGGGTGCTCCTCTAAGCCACTTGCTCTGCCAGGGAAAATAAGCTAAGCAGCTTATCCTGGCATCAGGGCACGTAGCTCTGAGGACTGACCTAGCAGCACCTCTGTGGTGGGAGAGGCAGGAGTGTGAGGCGGACCTGCTCTCTTTTTATCTGGAAGAGGACACTTGGTGAAAGCAGACAAAACCAGTAAACTAAGAAACACAATAAAATAAAGAAAATAAATTAAATATCAAAGGAGGGATGCCTGGAAAGTGATCCTGCAAGTTATTTTTCACTGCAGGCTCTCCAAAAATATCCTGATGTGTGGGTGTCTATTAAAAGCAAGCTGTGTCTGGGATTCAGAGCAAGATATGAACTCATTCCAAGGACTAATTGCAGTTATGCCACCCATGGCGAAAAAAATGCTGGAGTCTGGATAAAAACGGGCTTCCAAGAGGCTCAAGTACCATTAACCTTCCCAAGTGAAACAAAGGAGAGTGAAGAGCTAAGGTATGAGGAGAACGTACAAATATTTGCTGCAAGATTAAAGGAAGTCCTATTAATTAGACAGAGTGGGCTACAGCCAAACATAACAGGATGAAAAGAAGATATAGATCGTTGAGGAACACTTACTTTCTTACCCATGAAATTTGCTAGAATCAAAGTATTCAATGGAAACAGAGAAAGATAAAAGAACTAGGCAAATCAAAACATTCAACATCCATAGGGGTTAAAGGGGACTGTCTGATTAATCTTCTCTTCACTCACAGATCACAGATCACACTTGATTCACATGTTAATGTTGATAAACGCTGCAGAGCACTTACCAAGAGCAAACCTCAGCCTCGTTTAAGGCAATGGCAGATTTGCCATTGGCTTAGAAGAAACCAGACATTTAAACACAACCAAGGAAATTATCTCCTTGCTCTTCACGGCTGGGCTAATCAAAATGGAAGGAGATTGTGGCCATGCATTTTCTGTCTTCTTCTAGCTCCTGCTTACCTGCTTTCCTCGTTATTTTTCTGAAAAGTGAATTTGAGAAAGCCTCAAAATTAATAAATATCTTTCTCATTCCCTTGACTTATGATTGCTTCTTGTTCTAAAAGTTCCTTTGGAAGTCTTTTCCAGGCCAAAATACCTGAAAGGCCCTTTAAAAAGAAGCGCTGATCTTCACCACCAATGTCTTGCTACTAATGATCAGCTTTTGATTAATCAAGAGTGTTGATTAATGAAGAACCAGTCTTTCATACTATACTGTACCTCATTTTTCAAATCAGCGTTATTATTTACACACTGGCTCAGCTGCACAACAATTTTCTTTGCAAATTCATATTTTGACAAATTATATGGCAATTTTTTTACACTGCAATTATTTTGTGAAACAGAGTTTTACTACTGAATATTCATAGAGCTGTAAGAACACTGCTCACTCATGTACATAAATTACACATCTCCTCCACATTCTGCCTTTCCCCGAATTATTATGCTTCCAAGAGAATGTAAAGAAGAGCTCGCTCTGTACCCCACAGCCCCTGGCAGAAGAAACACAAAGAGCCATATCTGAAAGCACCTCTCAGGAGGCAAAGCGCGTACCTTTGTACCAGAAAAGAAGAGACAGCAGGACGCTTCCCATCTTGAACTGCATCTTTTCCCTCCTCTGTTGTGAATAGCTCCTTAGTGTACTGCTTGGCTTGATGGGAAGGCATGAGATTAACTTAAGCGTTACCTAAGCACCTTACTCTCCTCCATTCTCATGATTTTATCCATCAACATCAGGCCAATCACACAACTGTTGCCGCCAAGCTCCGTCCTAGAGATGTGTCACCTGTGACAGTTTTGGAAAAGTAACGAGTGCTGAGATACTGATACTCTGAGAGTGAATCTGATTGGGTACGTAGACATACGTCCAATAAAAAATAAACAACCTAGGTAGAAACCACATATACTCCCTACAGAAATGCTGGTGACTCAGGCTTATAAAAGATACGTATTATCTATTGTATGTAGCATTATCTTCCACCCCAGTACTTTACACTATCAATGCCTTTCCTAATATGTAGTATGTAGCTGTGTGGAGAAATCTGCCCTGGCCTTATTGCTCTTCCAGTCACCTAATTGCATGGGGCTGGATCTACAATTAGTAGATCAAACAAAAATAGCACTTCTCACTTGTTTACTTGCTAGGCTGTAAAAATCTCAAACCAAAAATGCACCCCTGCCTTTGCTAACAGTTCTACCTATATATCCTCTCAACCAGCTTACATCAAAGAGACTAATAAATTTGATTTTAAAATGATTGAAAGATTCAAGATAACAGACTGCTCCTGATTCCAGTGGATCTTGCATTGGTTCCTCCAATCTCTGCTAATTACATGCAATTAGCAGTGAATTTTTAATGGAGGTTTTTGAAAGCAATTGCTTCAGAAGCAGCTCGCTTTGTTTCAAAAGATCACGGATTGTGTGCACTGGGAATAGATTAAAGCACTGCATAGATCACGTAGGCTGCTGTGGAGTTAAGCTAGTCATGTCTCTAGTCTTCTGGTCTACATCCATCCAAAAAATGCTGTGCAAACAAGGATGCTGACTTTTTGAAAACAGTCCCCTGGGCAGGATTCATCTCACCTGTCTTTGGATACTCACAAATTTGGAATGCCCTGTAAATGTGTTGTCAGATACAGCATCCCATCCCACTGCAGTTGCACCTCCAATGCCAACACATCCCAGACTCCCAAGGCATGTGACGTGAATGGGACGAGTCTTCTGCCAAGAGAGTTCAGCCTCAAGGAGTTCAGCACTCTCAACCCAACACGTTCATCACTTTAACCCTCCTACATGGAAGAGATGGCTTATCACAGGCACAGTTACAGCCGTTGTGCTTCATGGACCTGGGCCAGCTCACCCCAAACACCGGGGGAGAATCGATCAATGGCAGGGCAAGCAAGAAGGGCAGCTCATCCCATGACCAGTAAGGGGGTCATTTTCCTAAGGACAAGGGGGCTGCTCCTGATTTTTTTGTCAGATGCCTTATGCTCATATGCAGCAACCCTTTTGGGGTAGTAAGAACCACCAGAAGGTCCAGCCAGGGGATAAAGGAACACAATCTTCACTGAAGGTACCAGGGCAGCCTCTGGGCATCTGCTGCAGTGCAATGTCTTACTCGAGGCTCCACACAGATCCAGACAAGGGTCTCTCTCAATTTTTTTGTTCTCTAGTGTCAAATGGTCTGCCACAGAGACACAGATTTTCAGAAGACACTCAGATATCTATTCCCTTTGTGCAATGATGAGCAGTTGGTATCTAAATCCCATGGGTTTGAAAATCCCAGCTTGAAAATCCCTAAATACCTTCATCCACATATCTCTTGGAAAACCAGACCAGGGCTTCAGCCTCTCACCTTATTGTCACATAAGTACAGGTCACAGCAAAGCAGACCCGCCCACACAGAGAGAAATCACCTACTGTGTTTTTAAAAAGCAAAGCCAAATTCTCTCCTATCACCCCAAGCAGTTTAAAATCAGCTCGGTTTATGGTCAAACTCACCCTTCAAATAGATTTTGATTTTTTGTAAGAAGTGCACAATAGCTCAGGGAACATGTTCAGAAATAGCACAGCTCTTACCAAAGAACATTTCATCCAAAGGGACACTCTTAATACTGGTGGCTTCCGAGTTATAAAATTCCCTCCACAAAGAACGAAAGGCAGCCTTTGTTTAGAAAAGTGGCTGTAGCATTCAAAAAATCAAACTAGCTGACATGAAGATTAGAAAAGCCTTAAAATTAAAGTCTCTGTAAAAATAGTGTGCAGCTCAGGCCCTCTGCATCTAACAGTGTTGAATGGTCCTTCATTTTAATAACTGCGAACAGCAAAATCATGCTGCCACTGCAGACAACATTGCTAAAAGAATCATGTAGTTAATTCCTAAAAAGCACAGAAATATTTGCAGGTACAGAAGACAGAAAACATTTGAAAGCCAGTACACAATACAGCACCAGAAAGGGTTTCAACTGCCCTTTAGGAAAAATAAAATTAAAAAAAAGATGAAGATTAGCCTGGCCTTGATTACAGAACAAAACTCAGCCTAGTACAAATGGGCCAAAATAGAACATTTTGGTGACATCCTCACTGCTGCATAAAACAGGGGCAGGAACTGCCTGGGCAGGTTCACCCTTTTGGTCATACAACTTCTTGAGCTCTAACTTGTGTCCCATTTACCTTAATATATTTTGGTATGTTTTCATAGCCCTCAGAAATCTTGGGGTATTTTCTTCCCCCAGGCTGTGGGAAATAATATAAACATCACCCTGCACCACTGAGATGCTTTTAGTCTGACTGGCAGCACGCGTGTGTGGCCTTGGAGGCGAAGCAGAAGGCAAAAATATTCGTGCGTGAGAGAGAAGTGCAACTCCATGTAGTGATTTCATGTTTCTCCCAAAGCCAGAGTGCCAGACAGCTAAATTGGAGTGGCACGTATAGATTTGTGTGTCTGGGAGCTGAACACACACGACATGCAGTGTCTCAGCAGGAATATGTGAGTAGCATGCTTTTGTTTTAGCACAGTTAGGGAACGTAGAAAATACACATTTATATATGTACGTGTGAACCACGGACATCACTCAGAAGCTGATGTGTGGAGAGAGCAAGGCTGCCAACACTTTCAGAGCTTGAGTCAAACCATCAGGAGCTGTATCCCCTCAAAATGGATGGAGCTATGCTCATCTACACACACTCAAGATCTGGCTCTTAGAACAAAAAATTATTTCGACAAACCTCAAGTGTGAGCTTAAGTCCTGTTCTCAAAAGGGCCTTTTTTCCTAAGTGTAAGAAAACACAATGCAGATAGTCACCCAGTGCTGGCTGCCAGGATTAGGCCCACTCCCTCTAACACATGCCCTTGGGGATGCTGCGCCTGTCAGAGGTGAGGTAGGCACATGCAATCACCACCCCTATTAGATGGGAAGTACCTACACCAAAGGCTTGCATATCCTACACTGGGAGAAGACTAGCTAAGCTTGACTCAGCACTGATCTTGTATCCTGAAAGCAGCCAGAAGAGAGTTTACCCAAGAGGTGGGACACACTGCTTTAGCTTCACCTCCTGTGGGCTGCACACACACACACCACCAGGCAAAGTAACCAGAGGAAAGCCAGACCTGAATATGTCTGCACTGTCAGGTTGCAGGATACAAGGGCCCTTAGTATCACTGTGGTGCTCAATGTTACTGCCTTAGCATGTTGGGTCTCACTCGGTGATGTGTGTTTTCTACCCAAAAGAGTTTCTGCTTCTTGGCCCAGGTATCTCTTTCCTGGTGTGAAATCTCTTAACTGCAGCCAGCCCATATGTTTCTTTAGTAAGAGCAAGCACTGACAAAGGTTAATAGTTTTCTTAATATGATGATGATTAAGGTAAGTTTCTTAATAAGACTCTGACTAAAGTAAGTTAAGCCAGTTTTTCACTTTAATCTTTAAGATAGGTAAACCACACTCTCCCACTCTGATCCTGCAAAGATACTCAAGAGCTAACTCCAGGTCAGTGGAGCTCAGGGGCTCTGCTCCTGAGCCCTCCTTAGGGCTCCCACACACAGACAGGTGTGTGCCAGACCCCGTGCCCAGAGGTTACCCTTTTCTAAAGGCTTACACGTGCCAAATGTTATCATTTAAAATTTAAATTACTGCTCCAAGGCAAGCAGAGATGACTCTTTCTTTCCCAATCTTTCCCAATGAATAAACACAGTCCAGGGGAAAACAAGGATAGAGGTAATTGGGCTTGCTGCATTGGCCTTTCACGAGCACTCAAACGCTTCTCCAGTGCAGAGGAGACAGGAGCTACGCTCCAGCCTGTCCCGGTGGGCTCCTCCATGGGGCAGCAGGCTCAGCACTGCCTTTGTCCCTGTTTTTGGCAGGAGACACAGGCTGCTCCTTCCCCGCTGCCGCCACAGCCGCCCGCGGGTCTGTGTCTCCTTGGTTACCCACCCCAGGGACCGCGGTAAGGTGGGGATCCCTCTGGAAGGGAGAACCTCCTCCCGCAGAGCGGTGCCTACGGAAAGAACCCCTGGGGCCAGGGTTTCCCACTGTAATGGGGACTGCTCCGCGCCTGCCGCAGTCACCACCCGCGCTCGTAAGGTTTCCCGTCTCCAGGAGGAAGCAGCTAAACCGATACTCCCCGGCTTTGGAGGAAATTACGAAAACGCTCGGGGAGCCGAGAAAGAAAAAGGAGCAACTTGGCGCTGGTTCCACTGGGGCTCGAACCCAGGACCTTCTGCGTGTAAAGCAGACGTGATAACCACTACACTATGGAACCGCCACGCACGGCAACGGCCGCGCCACTGCCCCTATCGACGAGGCGCCGCCCGCGCCGCCCGAGCAGGGAAGGCTTTGCTTTCCTTTTCAATCGCCGGTCGGTCGGGAACAAGTGTACTAACTAAAAATCACCTTAATGCGCTCCCTGCCCCTCAGATAGCCACAAGAGGGGCAGTGGAGGGGGTAAATCACTTCAGTAGCTCCAGGTAAGGCTTCTGTGCCCCTGCGTGTTGGGGCAGCCTCGGGCCCCACTCACACACGGCCCACAGGGGCAGGTAACGAGCCTGGGGGCGCCAGGGCCGCGTTACAGCCTTGGGCGGGTGCTGTGAGCGCTCCCTTCCCCGGCATGTACTCGCTGCAGGCAGCACCATCGCTTCCTGCAGAGCGCTGGCTCCCAACGCCCCGCGGTGTATCCTGCTGCTCCTGGGACACGCTCTGCTGCTCCGTGCTCCCAGAGAAGTGGAGCATCGAGGGTGCTGGGCCGGAGTGTCACCGCGGGCTGTCCCACATTCAGCGGGTAGATGATTTCCTCGGTACAGGAGGCTGCTTAAAAAAAACAAAAAAACAACCAAAAACCAAACAACAATCTGAGCGAGAAGGCAAGAGCCTGGCGTTTGTGCCAGTGATACCCTCGAGGGAGCTGTGGCGTGGTGGCCTAGCGGACCTGCAGGAGTTACACTCGATCCCCCCGGGCACAGCACGGCACCGGCTCCTGCGTGTCTCCAACACGCGGTGTGAGTCTGGCCGGCCCTGGGGAGCGCGGAGGGTTTTCCTCCCGGGTGCCGCAGGGGGCGCCCCGCGCCCGCCCGTCGCCCTCAGCGCCGGGTCCGGTCCGGGCTGCGCCGGGTTCGTCCCGGTGCCCGTGTGCGCCCTCTGTGCCCTCGCCCAGGGAATTCCCTGCCGTCCGATACACCCCGGAATAACTGCCCTCTAGCATCTGTTATATTTCACCCGGGGTTTTGCACTAGTCGCGCCACCCAAGTCCTCACCGTGCCAAACCTCGCCTCACATCCCGAAGGGAGTGGCTTGTGGGCGGTCACACTACAGCACCGGTGTTTACGGCCCTGTGGTTAAAAGTTACCAACAGGAGCTATTATTTGGAATATAAAAGATACGTTGGTGAATTTTCAGAAACCTGGTGTCTGTGGGCAAAGCAATGCACGGTTTGTTGCTAAACATACTCGTTTTCTTGACTCCTGAAATTAATAATATTTTGCTGAGACAGCAGGTTATTTACTGTAACAAAGTAGAAAATGTTGTCCTTTTGTCATTAGAAGCAGTTGCATAAGGATAGGATGAAAAGACAGGTGATGAAAATTTTCCAGAGATTTGCTGATCCCTTACCAAGCATGTGATGGTTACACTTGGTAGTTTCCAGTCTTCAAAAACCAGTAGCTTCTTTCTTTTTTTTTTTTTCTTTTTGTAAAAAATCCTTTTACGCAATGATCATTAGTGAGTCAAATCTATGTACCCACCCTTCTGACCTGGAGAGCCGGCTCGCACCCGGAGGTACGACAATCTGGCTGGATTGAGGCATTAGGAATGTCGGGTTTGCATTGTCCGCACACCTTATGGCTCACCAGATCAACAAAATAGAGATCAAGCTGCTGTTAAGCAATTCTTATGCCCATTTCTTTTTCCTTGTTTCTTTAGTAAAGTCTGTCAAAACCCGCATGCTGTAGGTAGCTGTCATTCCTATAAATTCTAAGTGGGGGGTGAAGTTTAGGTGAGGGAGGTGGAGTTGTGCAAATTAGGTCATTAGTCATTGCTTCCCAGAATAATCTGCATTCATATGATAATCTGGGAAATTTTCCTTTTAAAAAAATGATTCTCATTTTTTTACAGAAGGTATCCTGATGCTTTCATAGTGTTCTGGTCCAGTTTCTTGGCCTTCAGGAACTTTGAGACCCTACCGCTGTTTTTCTTTCACATTTCTGGTTTTGTGTGCTTTTTGCCAAGGATGGTAGTTTTGGTATTTTTTTTCACCTTCTCACCCAGAATTGTCAGTGGGGGGACATTTCTTTTTCTGTTCACACAAATTAACCTACTCCTTCTAAAGTGTGAACACAGATTTCTGTCACCTCACTGGCTGAGACAGAGTTTAAAATTGTTCTCAACATTTATTTCTGTCTTAATTTTTTTCTATTCTTTTTTTTTTTTTCCCTTTTTGTTTGTGACTGGACATCCAAGTCTCTCAGTCAAGGACTTGTCCCCTGGCTAGTACTTTAAAATAGTTTGCTTAGTTACATAAAAGTACTTCTTTGAGCTTGGTAGGGCAAGAGGAAGGAAACCCCCGTCAGAGCTTAGAAGGAACACATTCACGTCAACTGTGATTATCTTCAGTCTTTTTGAAAAATATCGGTTACATCACTTTGTAGTGGGTGCTTCTGAGAAATGAGCCTGAAGCAGAATTTGAATTATGTATTTGGAATGCCTGCATGGAGGCTTGCTCGGGAGGTTATGCTTCCAAAGTATATGGGAAACAGAATGTGTGCCATTACATCCAGAAGGGCTGCTTGTAAAGGGATGTCCCAATTTCTACACTAGCAACATCACCTGGTTTTTAACTTGTCATGTTAGATTGGTCAACTACATATTGTCAGAATGTTCTGGCCTACTTTCTGTTGCAGCTGTTGGTGCCAAAACTCTTTTCAGCACAGTAAATGTGCATGTGATACATGACTGCCCAACAAAAAAGCAGTAATATGTGTGACCTTGGGACTGATATATTCTCTTTGCCTTGTAGAGAGGAAAATTATGTTGTTGGCTACAGCCTATCTTCTTGGACTTGAACAGGAAAGGTTAATTTGGAAAGCACATTTGTATCTCCTCAATTTGCATGTTACTGTGATCCCCATAGGTAACTGGAGAGGTGGGTCAGTCCAGTAAAATTGACTCTGTCAGGTTGCTTGGTCATGTCAGATCACTGAGACAGAGGATGAAGAACTTCCATGAGTAACAAATGAAAACATGCAGTGGAGACTTTATGTCCTAAAGAACATAACTGCTGAGGATTTGATCCCTCTCCCGTTGAACTGGGATAAAATGTTTCTGATGGATGTGTGGGCCATTGGAGCAAACCTCTCATTATGCAGACATCTTGGTAAATGCCAACATAGATGAATTTATCAGGTACAGTAAATGTTTATAAATAATATGTATCCCAGGAGTGCAGTGGAAAGAGGTTGTGATGTATTTTTGCTTGCATGCATTTTGGCAGAACAGCATGATCATACATAAATGATTAGCTGCTGTAGCACTGATCAGGAAAAGTGCATCCTGACAGAAAAACAAATATAAAAACTCTTCTGGGTCATGCAGAATTATTGAGCTTGGTATGCTTTCCATTTACTGCCTCATCTTAAAGGAGAGGAACAGCTTTGAAAATGGAAGTTTGTGCTGGGGACTCCAGAAACTTAAAGGACCAGTTCAGTCAATTGTATTCCTGCTGCTTTGCTGGTGTGACATTTTAAATATCTTTTGCAGCTTAAATAAGGTCTGTCTCAAGAGAGAATTTCTTCACTCTGTCCTTCACAGTGCTGGTTGATGCCTTTAGGACTACCACCACACTGGTGGCAAAAATTTCCTCAAAGTGCCATGTTACTGTTAGACCTTTGAGATAGGGGCAGGAGGGTGAAGATCTTGCTTTGTTTGCTTCTATTCTCAGAAATCTTTTGCTTTCTGTCCAGTTTTGGTTGGATCCTGTCACCTGATGAGGCTGTAGAGCAAGAGACTCAGTGATCTCCATCTTGTGGCCATTCACATGGAACTTTCTCCTACAGCAATGCTTTACAGTCCCTGGTGTTCTTTTGACCTGCAAAGCACCTGCTCCGACCCCCAGAAGCAGCAGCTGTGTTCTTTTTCATCACTGCACATCAGCAAGCAGTGGGGGAAGGGTGGCCTGGAGCACAAGTCTTGTGAGAAGCAGCTAAGGGAGCTTGGTTTGTTTTGCCTGGAGAGGAGGAGGCTCAGGTGAGACATTATCACTCTACAACTGCCTGAAAGGAGTATAACCAGGTGAGTATCAATCTCTTCTCCCAGACAACCAGAACTAGGACAAGAGGCCACAGTCTTAAGCTGTGCCAGGGAATGTTTAGATTAGATATTAGAAAGTACTGCTTCATAGAAAGACTGATTGGGCATTGGGAGGGGCTGCCAAGGGAGGTGGTGGAGCCACAGTCCCTGGGGATGTTTAAGAAGAGACACTGAGTCTCTGTGGATGTGGCACTGAGTGCCATGGTTTGGTTGACAAGGTGATGTTCGGTCATAGGTTGGACTGGATGATCTCAGGGGTCTTTTTCAGCATCATCGATTCTGTGATTGTGATGAGGATGAGCGGTGCTGAAGACTGGGCCTAACATTGTAGTGGTGATATTACAGTATCATAGTTCTACAGGCACTTCCTACTTTTGGATGGTTTATGTTCAAAGTCACAGTGTCTCTGTGCAATTGGTACACTGCCAGGTGGCAGAGATTCCTCAGGGGCTGTTGTGTTCACAGTGGGCAGTAACAAATCACCTGGGCAGGTGGCTCTGCCCCTCCCTGGGCACCTGTGTGGTGATGGAGAGTCAGGGATCAGCTCAGTGAGGAGATGCCAGGGGTCAGGGTTTGATGCCAAAACACACAGTGTCACGTCTTCCTGACCACACAGGGGAGCAGGGCTGCAGCATTCTTGACTTGTCCAATCCCTTTTCAGTAGCCACACACAAGGAGCAGATGAGCCAAAACATGAACTGAGTCCACAGAATTGCAATCCCCCGTGTATGGTAAGAACATGTGCATGCACATGAAGAAATGATGTATACAAGCAATGCTTCCAAACACAAGATCTGAGTGCTTCATACTTGTCCCATTATCTGGATCCTGCACCTGTGACAGGGCAACCGTGGATGTGCATTCAGACTGGGGAATAGGATGTGCCATGAAAAGGGGCCTGGGTTCCTGGTTGATGGCAAGTTGATTATGAGTCAGCAGTGCCCTGGCATCCAGGAGAGCCAACTGTGTCCTGAGGGACATCAGGCAAAGCATCACCAGTGGGTTGAGGGAGGGGATTGTTCTGCTCTGCTGGGCACTGGTGCAGTCTCACCTTGAATGTTGTTGAATATCAAGTTTTGGTCTCTGCAATACAGGGAAGATATTAAACTGTTAGAGAGTGTCCAAAGGAGGGCAATGAAGATGGCGAAGAGCCTCGAAGTGAAGCCATATGAGGAGCATATGGTCTGCTCAGCTTGGAAAAGAGGAGACTGAGGGGACACCTCATCACAGTCTACAGCTTTCTCATGAGGGGAAGAGGAGGGGCATATCTCCTCTCTGTGTTGACCAGTGACAGAGGGAATGGCCTGAGGTTGTGTCAGAGGAGGTTTAGGTTGGATATTAGAAAAAGGTTCTTCACCCAGAGGGTGGTTGGGCACTGGAACAGGCTCCCCAGGGAAGTGATTGCAGGACCAAGCCTGACAGAGTTCAGGAAGTGTTTGGACAATACTCTCAGGCACATGGTGGGACTCAGAACCACCTCAGGGGATGGTCTGATGCAGGGCCAGAAGTTGGACACAATGATCCTTGTGGAACCCTTCCAACTTATTCTGTGATTCAGTATGACTGAGTATTTTGGAGAGCACCTATATCACTAGCCTGCAGATACAATGCCTTGTGGTGAATGCAGTGTATTTGTTTCCTTAAGGGCTTTCATAAGCATGCCAGTCACATCAGATAACCAAATACCTGGGCGGCCTTATGTTTTTTCCCAGTGTGCCAGATCTACTAAAATGCAAATCATTGCCTCGACACAGCAGAAAGGCCGAAAGAGATCATGTGACTTGAGATGTGAAGCAGACAACTTCAGCCCATCCCTTTCTCTGCTAGAGATTCAGGAGGCATGGTGACAAAACAGCTCTTCAGCAGCGCACGTACTGCACCAGGTTGGACAATGAAAACAGCATTTTCCCCTGACTGTTTCTGAAGAGCAGCGTTCAAGAAGCTGTATAAATAGGTGGAGAGCAAGTGCATTGCAGTTCCTAAGCTCCAGAGCCCCAGAGAGAATTGGAGCACCTGTTCTGCAGAGCCGCACCCCTCAGGGGTTGCTTTCACTTATAAAAAGAATCTTCTAAAGGTACTCTTGTAGAGAAAAATCTTGGTATTGCTGAAGCAGAAAGAAAAAAAGGTAATATATTTTAAAATCACTTTTAAATTGCAAACTTACAAAATGGCAGTTGAATGTGGCACTGTTTATAATTTTACCCTGAGAAAAATCAGTGTGCTTCAGACACTGACTGGACTGAGTCAGTTATCCAAAATTTCTGAGTACAGATGAGATCAAATAGCTTTGAGACTACTGCATTTTATGTCTTCTTTGTTTTAGGTAAAATAATTTTAATTATTATATTTTTAAATATTTTTCTCATGCTCAAACTTTATTAAAGCCAGGCATGACTTTCATTTTTAAAGTGGCTCATATTTCAGCACATATTTATTCTGAAGCTTTGCTTTTTCAGGATGTCATTAGGACCCTGCTCATTAACTGCAGAACAGTGTGTGATCCAGCTTTTGTGCTTAGAGGGTGTTACCTTTTATGCTCCAGTTGGATCCAGTTTACTAGAAACAACTTTGCTTCAGGATTTTCAGTTTTCTCCCTCTGTCCTAAAGGAATTTCCCCTAGAGGCATTTAACGTTTCTGGAAAGTGATATGATGGCTTTGCTTGTTCTTCAAGGTGATCTTTGCCTCATTTAACACTTGTATTTGTGAATCCCCCTCTTCTTAAAAAAACGTTCTGCCCAAAGTCTTTCTGCACAAAAAAAAAAAAGAGACTGGTGGCTTTGTTATTTTCTACACAAAAAGTGCATATGTTTTGTGTAAATGTATCTTTATTAATTATAAATAACATGAACTGGCATTTCCCCATCATTTTCCAGATTCTCTTTGGATTTCCATGCAGTTCCTGAACTCAACAATTGCTTGAACAATCCCTGCATGTTTGCACCTTGGCTGCTCTTACTTTTATTTCATTTTGCTGTGCATTTTTTTGGCTCAAGAGTAGGAGTCCACCTTAAAAAACTGATCTATATTCATCCTATTCCCTTTCAGGCTTTGCTGGCTCTCCAGTATCTTACTACATCCATTCCCTATTGATTCCTAACCCCAACTGTTAGGGGTTGAGGTCTATCAACATGGCCACTTGATAGAAATTGTTCTATTGGTTCTGTATTGAGATTAACCTTGCTTCTCTGAGCAGGCTGAAGAAATTATCTGTTAATAAAAAAGCTTTCTTGTTTCTTTCTTTCATATATATAGTATAATCACTGAAACTCACCGTTAGTTTGTCCCATGGATGTAAAATAATGGAGACCTAAACACATATTGATTTGCCTGTATTTGATGTTTTTCTATCAGCCTTTTGCCAGACAAAATTCATGTTGGTTGCAAAATTACAGCTCTTGTGCCATTGCCATCTAACTCTCTGTGAGTTTACAGTGGCAGCTTCGTTCTACTTTCTGCAGGGTGGGTTTTTTTGCTAATGATACCTTTAACTGTTCTCCAGATTTCCATCTTTGGCAGTCCTAACAACACAGTTTGGAAGAGTTGTCCTTATGCAAGTCCTGGCCTGGGTATTGAGTTTTAATGTCTACATTCTTCTCTCTAGGGTATTTTGCTCTTTCCAACTTCATTCCCTCAGCAATTCAGAGAAACAAATCCATCACAAAACCATGTTATTGCATCTCTCAGTTCTCTGCAGGCCTCATTTCAAAAGGAAAACAATTCTAAAGAAAATCTGCAAGTCACAATGAACTAAAAAAATGGATAGCAAGATGGCATCAAAGGAAAGCCTCTGTCATTGGCAGCATCTGCCCATCCATCCATCTGATTTGTATGCTTTCTGCTATCTCTGTCTCAGCACCTCTCAAGCCATGTGTACATATTATGAGAGGAGATCATATCTACCTGTTCACAAATATGCCTGAGAAAGGGGTGAGTTGCGAAAGGAGGCCCATTGCTGGAGATAGCTGTTGGAACACTTTGTCAAGGAAGTAGCATAATTACGGAAACCCCATTCCAACCCCCCAAAAAGGAGAAAATGTTCATTTTTGTTTATCAAAGGTAAGAAACAAATAGAATTATGCAGGAATAAGAATTTAAAGCCTAACGGCTCTTATTTGTATGGCTCCCATATCCTCAGGCTTGACCTAGCTTATGCTTGTCTGCCTGTAGCACAACTCATCTAACTTTAAAAGATAAGGTGTGCTCTCTGCCCAAAGGACCTACCATCAGGTTTCATTAAAAGTCAGCTATAAATCTTTACAAGATTTCCATTATTCTTGAGTCAACTTTCTCTTTATATGACTGGCAGACTGAAGGCCTGATGGATTTTGAGCAGGACCTATTACCTCTGGATCAAAGGCTGCTGGTTCATTATCTCTGTTAATCAGGCTCTTGACAGCCTGGGTTCTGAACCCCAAATTTCTAAGCACACGTTCAGTGACTCTTATCCAGAAAAGATCAGCATAAGCCATTTTGGCTTAGCTCTGTGCATGTGTATTGGCATGATTGCAAAGGCACTTTATTTTGCTTCAGTGGATGAGCTGTGTATTCAGAGCCTGTCCATCACAAAATTGCCTTTTTGCTGAAGTGAGAGAAATGTAGCAATTTCTTGAAGTTATGTCTAAAAGTGGGACAGCTCACTGGTTTGTAGAAATTGAATTACTGCCTGCTTTTTAGTCAGCATGACAGATTCTCTCTTAAAGGTACATCAGTTGTATAGTATCCAGAATGCTAACACAGCATTATGTCCCAGATTCTCATCCAGCTACCTTGTATATTTTCAATACCTTGGTAAAATTCCAGCTTTCCATTTCAGCAGACAACGTTTGGGGGGAATTTTGTAATAGCAAATCATTCTTCACCAGACACTGTTACTCTGCACAGACAGAAATTACTGTTGTGGCCTGGAGTCTGGGCATTCAGGTTGTCAGCCAGGATGGCTCTGTAGCCCGCTGGGAAGCCATCAGGAAAAGGCAGTTGAATGTTTGCTATGTCCATTTTAGAGTGCAGATATTTGGGACTGAAGGAGATGGTTACTCACTCCCCTGGGCTAGTTCTTTGATGGCCAGATTTGACCTTTTAAGAGGTTTAACAATAGGATGTATTCAAGCAAGTTTTCTTCCAAGCTCTGAGTGTAAGTCTTCATTTACTGCTATCACACTAAAATTTCTGTCCCTCTGTCTCTGTATTTTACTTTCTTTGCTCAAGGAGGTGCTAGAAGTGCACGAGTGTAGAGGTACGTGGAGGAAAGAGTGGGAGTGACTGGAAGAGAAACCTAAGTCACTGAAAGCAGGGTACAAAGATGATTCAGATCCCCATTCCTTGGGTCAGCCCATTTTTTGCTGTGATTTGGATGGAGCCCTGAGAGGCGTGATGGTTCTTTTGAGGGCTCCCATTGCCCAGTTGCTGGGCACATGCTGATCTGCCCTTTTAATCAAGACAGTCTCATGGCAATAGGACTTAGATTGGAATTTCTATTTCGTTCTATGTCCTGTTCTTCAGATCACAACTCAAGTCATGGCTGTCTTGTTTGATGGACTAATGAAGACTCGAGATTTTCCTAAGAGGACAAGTGAGGAGATGGTATTCAGGAGAGCAACAATTGTTTGGAGAGAAAACAAGTTTGAGCTACAAATTAGCAAAACCAGTGCTGTATTTGATGTTTTCAGAGCCATTGATTTGCTCAAAATTAATGTTAAGAGCACTTCTTCATATTTCATAATAGCTGCTTCAGAGGGTAGTAAAGCAGTCCACTGTGGGGAAAAAAACTCAGAATCTTCTTTCCTGACACGTCTCTGGAGACAAGCAAAGAGAGGATTCAGTGTGATCATATATGAAGTCTTTAGCTAAAACAAAGTTCAGTGTCTCAGAGCATTAGTGACTTTCTTGTTATTTAGAAATTGTTCCATTTTGTATCTCAGAGGAATTGTATTCATTTGAATTTATTGATTAAGTAGTGTATTGCATTAGTGAATGATATTATTTAGTGAAGAGCTGAGAAAGTGCCAGGAGAAAAACCCAAAAGACTTCACATCAAAATGTACTTTGTTCATTTCTTTAATGAAACCAAGTCTTTTCTTTGGATTGTTTCAGTAGACAGGCAACAGAAAATTGAATGTTTTATTTAAATGAAATAAAGAAGTAATTTGCAATGGCACTGTCTCTCCTGGTAAATTTGATGGTGGTTACACTGAGGGATAAAGTGATAAACAGGGTGGTAGGACACATTTTAAAATCAGTAAAGTTTTAGGAGGGCTGAGGGTTGGGGTTTTTTTGACAGTAGTATCATTTAAAATTCTATAGTTTCAATTTTCAAATCATAATAATGAAGAGGAATATGACTGTAGTCCCTTGTCCCTAGTAGTAAGGCTTTAAATAGCTGTTCTTCTGAATAAGAAATCACTGGTGCACTTTAAGATAACATGTTAACTTTAAGCTGACATGTAAGGAGTAAACTGTATTAATTACTGAGTTAATCTCTTTTGAATGCAAGCTGATAGTAATCAGATGTGAAAAAGAAACCTAGTATGGTTCATTAGATCCAGTTTGCGTAGGAAGTGCTGTACAATAATCTGTTATGTGCTGTAGGTATTTCTGTGTCATCAAGCACTGTTGGTTTGTTTTTTTCTCTCCTTGTCTCTCCCTCACAATCTCGTCCCTGCCAGGAAGAGCCGAGGAGCCCAGGGAGTCATAGGCCTCATCACTGAAGGAAAAACTCAGGAAATGTGTATGATGTGAATATGCTTCACGTCAGCAGCAATTAAAACAGATAGGCAGCATCACTGGAACCATGGGGTGCAGCAGATCTAGACATGACAGAAGGTCAGAGAGAGGTGAGTGTCTCCTTTGTCTTCAGGGCAAGTGTTCTCTCTGCAACACCAGAAGAGGATTGCAAGGTAGTGTTTCCCCATAG
Organism: Pitta sordida; assembly: GCA_013390025.1. Taxonomy (NCBI): domain Eukaryota; kingdom Metazoa; phylum Chordata; class Aves; order Passeriformes; family Pittidae; genus Pitta; species Pitta sordida. The sequence goes on from WEKX01029331.1 coordinate 49,223, forward strand.
TCCTGTTGTCAAAATACTTGTTCAGAGATGATGTATTTTCTTTTTAAAAGAGAGCATGGCTTTAGATGCTGGCTGAGGGCAGAAGGCAACTTTGGACAACCTCTAATGTCAATGGGTTGGGTTGTAAAAGATTCACAGTATCTGGGACAGAAGCTAAATTTCAGATGTGTCTGTTCTCACTGTCACTGCCAGAGCTTAGGGGGTATTGAGTGGGACCTTTTATGGCCTTTCACACCACAGGATTACTGGGCAAACTGCCCCAATTTCTCTGCTGTTGGATGACCCCAATTATGAAACAAGTGTGATAAACCAAAGTTATTACAATGGCTATCAGAATCAGTTTTCTGACCTGCCATTCTCCCTGACAATTGCTGAGGCTGTCAGTTTAATGTCTCCACAGTACATGGTAAAATCACACAGAATCACAGAAAATTATGAGCTGGAAGGGACCCACAAGGATCATCTAGTCCAACTCACCATCCAATACCCGTACAGCGACCAAGAGCACGTTCAATTAAACTATGCATCTTCCCCCTGCTTTAATTGTACACCATGGTATGAACACACCTGGTTTTCAAAGGCAGAATTGACTCAAAGCTTTGTTCAGATCCTTCGTGTTCTCTTTCAAAATTTGTTGTTAAAGCACAATTTACAGGTCTGCAGAAAGCCATGTTACATGGCACTGCTTATTATGCTGAATAGCCATGGTTGAAAAGCCAAGACACAGTAAACTGGTCAGTGTGAAGTAGGAGCTTTTANGAATGTAGAAAACTGCACGTATGGTCCCACATACATAAGTGTTTTCTCATTATTGAAATTGAAAATCAGCTAGTTATGCATTTATGGGGTTTTTTCCTATTTGTATCCTTGTGTTATTTTTATTTCTGCTAGTAAAGCCAAAGGAAAATAAGCATTTATTTTGTGCTGATGAAATCCTTATTTGTTTCAAAACTCAAGTTAAAAGAAAAAGAATATCAATGAAACAAAGCAACAAGTGAAATAATTTAGATGTCAGACACATGTCTCTGGAGACAAGCAAAGAGAGGATTNAAAATTTGTGTCCCTCTGTCTCTGTATTTTAATTTCTTTGCTCAAGGAGGTGCTAGAAGTGCACGAGTGTAGAGGTACGTGGAGGAAAGAGTGGGAGTGACTGGAAGAGAAACCTAAGTCACTGAAAGCAGGGTACAAAGATGATTCAGATCCCCATTCCTTGGGTCAGCCCATTTTTTGCTGTGATTTGGATGGAGCCCTGAGAGGCGTGATGGTTCTTTTGAGGGCTCCCATTGCCCAGTTGCTGGGCACATGCTGATCTGCCCTTTTACTCAAGACAGTCTCATGGCAATAGGACTTAGACTGGAAGTTCTATTTCGTTCTTAGTCCTCTTCTTCAGATCGCAACTCAAGTCATGGCTGTCTTGTTTGATGGACTAATGAAGACTTGAGATTCTCCTAAGAGGAGAAGTGAGGAGCTGGTATTCAGGAGAGCAACAATTGTTTGGAGAGAAAACAAGTCTGAGCTACATATTAGAAAAACCAGTGCTGTATTTGATGCTTTCAGAGTCATTGATTTGCTCAAAATTAATGTTAAGAGCACTTCTTCATATTTCATAATAGCTGCTTCAGAGGGTAGTAAAGCAGTCCACGGTGGGGAAAAAAACTCAGAATCTTCTTTCCTGAAATAATTACTGACTCACAGGGTGTCAGACCCAGCTCAAGTGTAGGATACCCTTGTGTTGTGGGACCCTGAAAAATAGAATCACAGAATCACAGAATGTTATGAGTTGGAAGGGACCCACAAGGATCATCTAGTCCAACTCACCGTCTAACACCCGTAAGGAGACCGAGAGCACATCGCAGAGCATAACACCAAACTGGATCCCTCACAGTCTAGCAGGCCACTCCGAGCCGGAAGGGGCCCAACGTCATCCAGCCCTACACCGCCCTGCTAGACCATGTCACTAAGCTCCTCGTCCAGTCTTCTCTTAAACACCTCCAGGGATGGTGACTCCACCACCTCTCTGGGCAGCCCATTCCAATATGCGATTACTCTCTCTGTGAAAAACCGCTTCCTAATGTTAAGATTGAACCTCCCCTGGCGTAGCTTGAGGCCGTGCCCTCTCGTTCTGGTGTCGTCAGCCTGGAAGAAGAGGTC
>WEKX01029331.1:59846-73664 GCA_013390025.1 Pitta sordida
CTTTTTGCAGATTATGTTTTTCAAAGAGAGAAAGCAGCCACCATCTCATTAACACAGTAGTGCTTTTGATGTGATTGTTTATCTGTTATACCCTAAAGCTTTCCTCATCATCTCATTCTCCTTAAGATGTCAGTGTTGTTTGTGATTGGGATGTTATGTAGCTGAGTGTCTTGTTCTGCTTCTTGTTAAAGGCTATTTTGCAAGGGCTTTGGGGACAGTAAGAATAAAAACCATTTCTACCTTACGCTTTTCTCTCTCCTTTCCCCAAAAAACTCTTCATACCTACTCAGCCTTTCAATGGAAAGTTTCTGGTCAGAGAAAGCTGGAAATCGCCTTTACAGCAAAAGGTGACCCATTTACTCACTCTTTTGTGGGCACATTGAGAGTGAGAAGGCTGTAAACACATACTGGAAAAAATGCTGGAACTGGGAATCTTGGCACCACTGGCTGTACCTCTCAAGGTCACCAGGTTAGGACCCACACCTCCTGGAGCCTTTCTTCAAAGGGGAGCAAAAAATTTTTTTGTTTTCTGCAGTTTTACTCCCCATGATGTCTCCCTTACACCTTTAACTCCTTCCAAGACCTTTATGTAGAGTGCTTCTTGCAGTGAGAATGAGTTACAGCTGCTTGCGGCTGATAGCACTAGGAATGGAGTAAAGGAATAAATGTTCGAAGCACTTCAGAAATCTTCACCCTCTTTGTAGGTTCGAATTCCATTTTGCTTTGACCTCATGGCCGTGGATCAGTACCTGGCATATGTAAGAGCACTTCTCAGGAATCAGAAGTGCTCTCAGGTACCCCAATGTTTGGTCTAAAGGCACACAGATGGTGGTAGAACAGAGAACTGATTTCAGAGCTTCAGAAGTAGCTGATTCGCTGTTACCCTAATAGTGAGTACATCCTTGTCAGTGTCAGGTTTAACTTGCCTTGAACAACTCTCTTGGTGAGGTGGTCTTGAGAAACCCAACTCCTTGGGTTTCTGTGGCCAAACTAACCCCACTTAGCTCCGGGCTTTCGCGTTTATCATGGAGTATGGCTGTAGGGTAGTTGTATGGGGTCTGTTAATAGTGAAGGCTCAACTCATTGAGCTTGGGCTAGACCTGGTGTCAGAGTATAAAGCAGGTCATTGCCTGTGCTCCCAGATGCTGGCAGAGGGTGTTTAGTTCTGTCTTGACGCATGTGCCTGAACTAGATATGCCAAGAGTTTTTAGCCCTGGGTTTCAAAAAGAACTGAAAGAGCTTTGACAGCTTTGACTAGAACACTGAAAAGAGAGAGCTAATGCCTGGAGTTGTGTCAGGGGAGGTTTAGGTTGGATATTAGAAAAAGGTTCTTCACACAGAGGTTGGTTGGGCACTGGAACAGGCTCCCCAGGGAAGTAGTCACAGCTCCAAGCCTGACAGAGTTCAAGAAGTGTTTGGACAATGCTGTCAGCACATAGTGTGATCCTTGAGGCTGGTCCTGTGCAGAGTTGGACTTGATGATCCTTGGGGGTCTCTTCCAACTCAGCATATTCTGTGAATCCTTCAGGATTAGTCCTGCATGGAGGATGTGGTGAGCTGGGGTACTTGTTGGTCAGTGTGCTAATCCCCAGGCTGCATTAGGTCATCCATTATTGACTGCTCTGAGATGAGACAGTCATCCTGTGCAGGAAGAAGCCTTAAAATCAGCTGAAAGACTGCCTGAGGGAGATGTAAGTGCACTCTAAGGGTAAACAACCATGACTGGCTTTGAGCAACTCATCCAAAGTGGAAAATGGAGGGTACTTTGCAGTAATACACCCTACAGAGAAGGAGATTGGGTTTCCCCGCCTGAGCATATGCCAAAATGGAAGCAAAACTAAGAGGAAGGCAAGTTCATGATCAGAGGTAAAGTGATAGATAGACTGCTGCATGCAGGAAGGGAAGGCAGGAGTAGGAGCAGGCATGGGCAGGTGTCTGCCTGGCTTGAAATACTGAGGAGACCGCTGACTCTCTTCTCAGTTTAATACTGGGAAGACCACACATCATGCCAGATGAGGAGAGCCTTCAGCTAGAACAGGCACGAAATGAGAAATCTGGGTGGTCTGAGGACTTGGGTCTGTGATCTGCAGCCGACCACTTCCTGACAGGTAGGATGCAGAGGGGGATGCTGTCCATAGACCTGCTGCTAGAGCTAGACCAGGAATTGGTACAAATGTGCCTGGCTGATCACTGTGTGTGAACCAGCAATTTCAGTCCCTAGGTGACATTCTGGTGTCTGGTCAGATAATGCTGTAACTCTGGTGGAACACTGTAAATCAAACTACTTGGTGGAAGAGTGAGCCCTGAGCGCCTTGCTGTTACTTCATGCTTAATCCGTTTACGTGGATGAGTATAACATTACATTAGCACTAAATGTGCTAATCAGCTCACAGCAAAAGCATTGATAAAAAGGTGGGGTTTTTTTAATCCAGAGTATATTTTTATTTAGTATGGATTTTATTCAGTTGCAAGACAAATTTGCCTTTATGAATCTCATAATTTATGAGGCCACATGCTGGTTTTGGCTGCTGTGAGATTTGAGTCACAGCTACAGGTATTCCTCCAGCACTACATAATACATTTTTATTTTCAGTTGTATGAAGTCAAGGTTGCAGAAAACTTACCTGTAGCCCAGCAAAAAGAGTTTGCAACAGTCCTCTCACAAGAGCAACTCTGCAAAAGCAAATGCTAAAACACTTTCCTCTAGGGTTTGGTTCTCTCCTTTAGAATAATATATGATAAAGACAACGTGCACAAAGAAATCACTGAAATCTGCTGTTCACTCAAATACATTTCCAGGATATGTCAAGAAAATACTGGATTGAAGCAATTAGCAATGTTCCTGCATTCTCCATGTTCCAGGCTCTACTTTCACTCAATTTTTGTTTACTTTTTCTCATCCAATAATTTTATGGCAGCCAGGCAAAAGCTGCAATTGTTTCCTTGTTGTATTGGCAAGGTGTGCTTTGTAACCCTGTGTGAAAAAGTAGAATTCTGTTGGTGACTTTTAAAATATAGTCCCTGATGTGTAACTCCCTGGGGCTATGCCACATGCTGCCCAGGCAGTTTACTTATATTTAAGACTCCAAGAGATTTTGCCCAAAGCCTTGCAAAGCCTTTGGTTCTTTGATACCTTGAATCATGCAAAGGGAGTGTGCTACTAATGTTTTCCCAAGAGAATTTCTTTTAATTTAGTGAGAAAATAAGCATTTTGGCTAAAGGATTTTCAAGGCTAACATATAACCAGAAGCATTCCATGAAAAGCACCCAGCAAACAAAGGCACGGTCCACAAAAGCAAAAAAACTAAATTAAAATTAAATTTTCATTTGGTTGGGTTTTTTGGTTGATTTGGGGTTTTTTGGTTGGTTGACTTGTTTTGCTGTTGTTTGGTTGGGTTGTTTTGTTTTTTATTGGTTTTGGAGTGTTTCATTGGTTGGCTGGTTTTAGTATTGTGAAACTATCTGGGGAGACCTGGAGCTCTTCCGCTCTATGAGGCAGGAGTGAGCCAGTGTAGTACTGCAGCAATTAAAGCAGTTATCTTCAACTAGTCCTGGCCATGCTGTTACAGCTCTATGGGAATTGGTAGAGTTTCTCCTTTTTTTGTTTTTCTTCCCTTGTGTTTCAGATTCTTCCATTTCTATCAGCCCTAGTGTCCCTGAGGTGGTAGATGTAGACTTAAGTTCAACAGAATTTGAAAAAAAGATTCATGTTCCAGACTCCTATTATGGACCACGACTCTCATTCCCCCTTTCTGCTGGAGATGCTGATACTCTTCTTCAAGCTTTCAAGAACAACCAGGTAAATCGTAATTAGCTTGATTTCTTGTTACTTATTTTACATCTCTGTCAAGTTGTAGCTCCGTAATCTAGTGTAAGGTTAAACTGGTACCCAAAGAGATATTTAAACCTTCCTTTACACCCAAGTACCCTTTCCTGCTGGCCCCATAGGATCATACAGGTGCATAGTGAACTGTCTTGGGAAACTGATCCAACTGGAAGCTTACACAATAGAATAAAACAATGACGTCTTGACTAGACCAGTCCTGAGATTTAATTCACTACCTTGCTGCCAGATCCAGTAGGCACTACAGAAATGAAATGGGAACCCTTAGCAGCCACAAGGCAAAGGTGAGAATGGAGGACTGGGGAAGGTGTCATAAGCTAAGACAGAAACTATCATATTTTTATGGGTTAAAAGTGCTCCTTGCTTGGTCCTCTTTCTTTTGAGTCTCACCTCATTCTTTTTAGAGGCATTGAGGTGTGAGAGTTAATCACCTCATTCCATTGTGCAAGACTCCACCATAACAGTAGAATGACTATAAAGCTATAAAGAATGACATTAGCAATTAATGTAGCAGAAAAAAACGATAGCACAAATCTCAAGTTTCCTATCTGCAGCTTCCAAGGCACTGAGAGGCTATTCCTGATTCTCTGTATTCCTGGGCAACCCCTTTTGCTGCCCACTTACAAGATGAGGATGGAGCAGAGAGGCACAGCTTAGTTTGAACTTATCACAGAATCACAGAATCACAGAATATTATGAGTTGGAAGGGACCCACAAGGATCATCTAGTCCAACTCACCACCTAACACCCGTACAGAGACCGAGAGCACATCCCAGAGCGTAACACCAACCTGGATCCCTCACAGTCTAGCAGGCCACTCCGTGCCGGAAGGGACCCAGGGTCATCCATCCCTACACCCCCCAGCTAGACCATGTCACTAAGCTCCTCGTCCAGTCTTCTCTTAAACACCTCCAGGGATGGCGACTCCAGCACCTCCCTGGGCAGCCCATTCCAATATGCAATTACTCTCTCTGTTTAAAACCGCTTCCTAACGTTAAGATTGAACCTCCCCTGGCGTAGCTTGAGGCCGTGCCCTCTCGTTCTGGTGTCGTCAGCCTGGAAGAAGAGGTCTACACCCAGCTGGCTGCAACCTCCCCGCAGGTAGTTGTAAACAGCAATGAGGTCACCTCTGAGCCTCCTCTTCTCCAGACTGAACAGTCCCAGTTCCTGTAGTCGCTCCTCATAGGGCCTGCCCTCCAGTCCCTTCACCATCCTCGTTGCCCTTCTCTGGACCCTCTCAAGCAGCTCAACATCCCTCTTAAACTGGGGAGCCCAGAACTGCACACAGTACTCAAGATGAGGTCTGACCAGCGCTGTGTACAGGGGAAGGACAACCTCCCTGGACCGACTGACCACACTGTTCCTGATGCAGGCCAGGATGCCATTGGCCTTCTTAGCCACCTGGGCACACTGCTGGCTCATATTGAGTTTCCTATCGATCAGTACACCTAAGTCTCTCTCCACTTCACTAGTCTCGAGCCACTCCTCCCCCAGCCGATAGCGGTGCATGGGGTTGTTATGGCCGAAGTGAAGAACCCGGCACTTAGTCTTGTTAAACCTCATACTGTTGGAGCCTGCCCATCTCTCCAGCCTGTCAAGGTCCCTCTGGAGGGCCTTCCTACCCTCCGGCAGTTCAACATTTGCCCCCAGCTTAGTATCATCTGCAAACTTGCTGATGATGGATTGAATTCCCTCGTCCATGTCATCGATAAAGATGTTGAACAGTACTGGGCCCAACACTGACCCCTGTGGGACTCCGCTGGTGACTGGCCGCCAGTCCGATGTTGCACCATTCACCACCACCCTCTGAGCTCGCCCTTCCAACCAGTTTGTAACCCAGCATAAAATGTTGCTTTCCAGCCCGTGCTTTACAAGTTTCTCCTGAAGCTTATTGTGGAAAAAAATGACATTTCTTAGTTAACAGAAAACCCTCTAACTCAACCAGAATCACAGAATAGAATCACAGAATATTCTGAGTTGGAAGGGACCCACAAGGATCATCGAGTCCAACTCTTAACACTGTCTCCCTGGCGGGAATTGAACCCAAGTCTCCCACACGCCAGGTGGGGACACTTACCACTGTACTAAAGTGGATTTCATTATGATTATTTGTGTGCAACAATATGCTGTATATAAGGGATAAGGGTCTATCTTGCTTTTTAGTTTGCTAAATATGTAATAATAACTTTTTCCTGTAATTTTCTGTGAAGGCTGATTGTAAAAGTATCACATATAAAGTACATGATAAATGACCCCACTCAGACTTCACCTGTCTGCTCTCCCTTTTGTCACTATGGTTAGCATTTTATTAAGGAAGGATGATATGTAACTGGCCTTTTTGTTTGCTTTAAAAACACGAATACAGTCGGCCCTCCAGTACCACAGTACCATGGGTCTTGGTGCCCCCCCGCGCAGCCCTCCAGCCACATAGAATGGCAGCTCATTAANCACTCGGCTGGGGGCACTGTCCTGCTGTCTATCCAGGTGGGTAGACCTGGTCTCTCCATACTCGGGGTAGACCTACCGTGAGAGAGTTTCAGACACCACGTCTAACCTGAGAGTGTGTAAATCTTTCATAACTGCATGGAGCCTCCTCGCTGGGAGTGGGGCAGATTGGCACCGGGGGAACCTGGGGCAGCCAGCTCCCTCCGAGCGAAGTGGGGTGGGCACGGTGTGGGCAGAGCAATGCGCCTGTGGTCCGTGTGACACAGCGTGGGGGTTGATTTGAATATTCATGAATGTCCAATTTGAATATTCATGACTGTCAGTTCACACAGGCGCAGTCACAAAACAGGCCTCCTTAGTCACTGAAAAATCACACCAGGTAGAGGTGAAGCCACTGTCTGGGAGACATGAAGTGGAGAGGGCTTCTGTATTGAAAAGTCAGTCTGTAGTGCATCTATCTCCTCTACCAAAATTCCTCAGATCTCTGTTGAAACAGTGCACTATAAATAAAATGAGTAAACATGTAAAGCAAGTTTGTTAAGGGCTCTATATCCATTCATGAGGAATAGAATTCAAAGCTATATACATTCCTAATTCCCAGCACTAAGCATACAGCCTGTAATTATGTCTGGAGGTCTACAGTATAAATAATCTTGGCAAAACATACTCAATATTAAGAAAGCAGAACAACCTATTGCTAATTCTAAGGAATTCCTTTTCTACTTGTTTGGGGTTTTTTTCCTTCCCTCACAGCTGCTTCATGCCCACTATGTACTGCAGCTATTCTCTGAAACTAGGAAAGTTCTCCGTTTGATGCCAAATATCAACAGTGTTTCAACTTCCTACTCCAAGGAGATAACTATCTGTGGTAAGGTGCCAGAGAAGATAATGCTTTGGGCTATGGGTTGATATTCTAAGTGATTAGAGAATGATACAGATACTTTTAAATTTTGCCGTTACAAAAACATTTTGATGCTTTTGTTTGTTTGTTCCCCCACAAAAATGCATAAATTGGCACAAACAAACAAGCTGCTGAGTCATGCTAAGGATATTTTAAGAAAGTCTCTCACCTCCTCTTCCCTTTTCTTGTTTAACATTTCTGAATGAGTCAGTATTAATTCAGCTAACACTGCAGTGTAGCTTAAATACTCCTGCACTTCTACCCCTAAAATGCCACCAATTATTTTGATCGCTGCAACTCTCACCTCTTTCTCCTCTCACTCAGAAAAAGATTATACCATCATAAGTTACTCGGGAATGATTTTAATGAGGACTTAATATGGGTGGCAAACAAGACCTTTCATTGACAGCATGACTATCAAGAATAAATTAAGATCATAATAAACCCTCATTTCTAAGAAGACCCAAGAGGATGGATCAGTCTTTATACAACTGACAAATTAGTCCTACAGAGTAATGTGATGTGTCGCATAGTAAAGAACTAAGACCTCATTGCCCATCTATTTTGCTACACTTTTGTAAATTATGGATGATGGGATGCAGTATCCTGACTCGCTGCAGAACATGGGAGCTGCAAAACAGAGCAAAAATGGTGACATAACTCTTGACACCTATCAGTGTGTGCTGTGTGTAATATTAAAGTGGTATAAGGGAGGGTCCTGTCACACATACAGAACAAATAATATTTTTTAAGATGTGATTATGGACCTGCTTTGATTGCCAGCAAAGGGTTTGTTTAAATGAGGTCTTGTATAAACAGAAATTTGTTAACCAAACCAACATGACCCCTCTCCAAACCAAGGAAACACAGATTCATACTTGTTCACAACACAATATGTTCTCGTTAAGCAAACATACCTCTTCATGTTTGTATTGAATTTGCATTACATAATCAGCATCTAAAGGGATCCTTTTCCTATACTGAAACTAAAAGGTCTTGTAACCAGAAGGATTTTTGAAGCAGAAGGATTTTGAAAGCAAAATTGTTCCAAAATGTTGATTTGCTTAAAACAAGGTATCCCTCTCTGCATTTTCTTTTCATTTCAAATTAATAATTTAGACTAAATTATGCCTGAAATGTTGCATCCGCATGTGATGAATATCTGTCATAGCTTGAATGATCCCTTAGAATGAATTCAGCAGACTCACAATCAAAAGTTCCACAGGAAATGTGTAGACAGGGCAAAAACGTCACGTCTCTTTTCCTAATAATTGGTGGTGAAAGCATATTGTCACAAGAGAGGTTTTGAAACCATTCTCTGGATTTGTGGTGGTGAGTCACAGGCATGAAAACTGTGAGCATGAAATTCAGTCCTGTGCAGAGGGGATCTATGGTGCAGTGATCCCTTTTGTTGAAGTGAAATCCCTCTGCCTTTTCCAAACAAACTCCTCAGAAAAGACCAAATCTGTCATTCCTGTGGGCTTAGCACTGAGCCATAATGACATTGCCAATTCTTGACACTCTCCATTAAATCCTGCCAGCAGGAATCAAAACCTGTTCCTGAAACAGACATTCAGTTGAGCAGTATGTAGAGGCCTACGTACCCATTGGTATATAGAAGTCTATCATATTTTAAAATGTCTTTTAGTGACTTTTTTTTTGCTTTCATATACATGAGATACACATGGGGGGAAATTTTTTTTTAAATTATATATGTTTATAATTAGAAACTAGACTTACAATTCAAAAAAACCTATTTGTTTCTTGTAGGAGATTTGCATGGAAACTTGGATGATCTTTTGATGATATTCTACAAGGTAAGTAGGTACTCTAAGATGTAGTATTTTCTCTTTATGACTTGATATTAGGAACACATATTTATGTCAGGCAGATTTATCATAGTTAGAACTGTACATACACCACACACACAAATCCTGAACAATTTGGTGTCTTTGCCATAGGTTTTCAACCTCCATTTCCTCCTGCCCTCTGTGAAGGAGGAGACCTAAGAGACAGTCATTTTCCTAAATGCTGAACTGGAGCATGAGCTGAAACTTAAAAGGGCTCTTTGCAATGTCACCAAAGTTCTGGCAATATTTTAAATTCCACATTGACTAAATTATGCTAAAATCAGGAGCTAACTTAATTCCTGATGTAACACTACACCAGGGGTAATTTTGATTCTCTAGAAAAAATGCAGAAGCTTTCATTTAGGCTTTCCACTGATACCTGCAGGGTTTGGTGGGGGGTTTTGTTGTTTTTTGGTTTTTAACAGGAAACAAAAATGAGTGCTGTTTAAAAGCTTTTAAAGCCTTGGAACCAATCACATAGTTTTCACGAAATAGAAATACTTTAGGCACCCTTTACATATCCTTCTTTTCATGTTAAAAAAGCATAGCTCTTTTTTACTGAGGGTGAAAAAATTAAGCTGCAGGCTGTCTTTTTCACAACTGTATATTTAACTGAAGATGCAGGAAATGTTGTGTATTTAGTTTCACATTTATCTAAAGCACAAATCACCACGTTTCATTTAGCAGATACTCTCTTTGATTTGAGCTTTGGGTGGAGGGGAAAGGTTTGTGTCTGATCCTAATTCATTCATCTGCCCTGAATGGAGACTGAAGTGAGCTAAACCAGGTGTTTAAATGATCTAATTCTCCCTCTGCTTCCAACTTTGTTACGCTTCATCTGACACTTGTTGAATGGAAACCATGGGTGTTTTGCTGAAATATAATCAGACCTTTTTACAGTGTTCTGCTTTTCTTATTAATCAACTATGTTTAGCTAGTCTTTGGCTTGCAGTCTTTTCACTGTACTTTTAATTAGTCAATCCCTCTTTTTGAAACTAGAATAAGAGTGTGATACATATTGGTTTCATACACAGAGCCTGGAATGGGAAAAATAACTGTTTTGAAGATAAATACTCAGATAGTTAAAGAGTCATATTTAAAACTCCAATCAGCTTACAGTATACTCTTTTGGAGTAAACAGATAATGTTTTTTACCCCCTCCCTAATGGATGTTATAAAGAGAACAAAACCTCTAAGCAACTCTAATTCTGACTTCAGTAAACTTGGAACCAAAACTCCCACTGACTTCAGGGACTAGAAATAAGTCATTCTCTGTTAAACCTGGGGGGGAATCCTTTCACCAAACCAGATAAATATTGTGTCATTTCAAAGTGGTTGAGAATATCGAGAGCACATGATAGAGCTACTTAGTTACTTAGAAGCAAATTAAATGGCGCACTATTTTCTGTCCCCTCTGAGCAGTTTACTCAGATGAGCAGCGAACCCAGTCACCTTCTGGGATCCATTTGTTTTCTTCATCTCTAATTCTGTTTCAGTTGGAAGGGGTTTCATCCTCTGAGTTGGCATCAACCACCCATAACCTTAAACAGGAGGGTGCAATCCTAAACAGTATACCATGAGGAGTGTAGAGATGTCAGTCTGCACAGAGCTGTGCAGAGCCGAAATGGATTTCAGAGGCCTGCATGCAGACCTGGCACCTTGAACATGGGGCTTTGTCAGGGCTTGTCACAGAAATTCTACAAACCATCAACAGCAACACACAGACCTAGCAATCTGCAGCTTATCCATACAATGCTGCAGAGTGTGTATAATTATTAAACCAGGTTTGGGTGAGGTTAAGATTCGTAATTGCGGTTTTTGCCTCGACAGCCAGTTTGTGAGGTTTATTCAGTCCCTGTATTAATCTCCATTAAATTACATCATTTCCTGAAATTCCTTGAAATGCTTGAATTTTAAATTATGTACTGCAAAGTTAGATTGTTGAATTGATGCTATGGATAGAAGTAGCCTGAAGCTGTAGAAAATGCCAACAAGAAATGGATGTTAATTAATCACTAACCCAGGAGATACAGTAATGATGCCCAGCAGCAAGTTTCTAATCATTAGAGGGCCTTGTTTGCCTCTCTGACATGTAAAAGGCTGCAACAACCTTTAATTTAGCTCTGCTCTTATTGCTGGTCAAAACCACAGAAAAGGGACTAAAACCTTTCCGTGAGTGTGGAACAAAAGTAAAATGTCACGTTGCAGTTGGAAGTCCCAAACAAACTTGTTAAAAAACAAAATTGTGTGTAAGTTTTTCCAAAAGGATGACAGTCTGAAGAGTGCTTCAGTACATCTGTCTTTCCATGAGGATTGCAGCTACAGACTGGTTGCCCTTATACTCACAATCTACCCGTGCTTCACATGCCGATTAGTCTTAAGGCAAAGATTCTGTTAATTCATCTTTCCAGAAGCTGCTATTGAGTTTCTGCTGTCTGTTCCACTCCTGACATCCCTCACTTTTTTTAAAGCCACTACAACCCACTACATTACCAGAGTCTCATGCATTGCTACTCCTGTGAGCAACCACAGGCCTCTTCTAAGCCAATCCGGAAGGGGCTCAGGACAGGCTATCCCAAAATCCAAGGAAGCCGTATTTACAGCAGTCAGGATTGGCATACTGCATCCTGACCTAGCACCACAGGACGCTGATTGAGATAACAAAAAAGATACTCCTTGTGGTTTCAAATTAAACATTTTCTTGAGACCCTGGCCAAATCATGCATCCTGCAATCAATCTGCAGAGGCAGTGCTCAAGGGAATGCCACAGGAACCCCAGAAATGCTTGATGCTGACGCAGTAGCTATCCTTAAGAAGTGGGGTGTCTTGCAGTGCTTCCAAACCTGTTATGAGTGGCTTCCACAGTTGTAATGTGATTTTACAGATGTTCTATTCATAATTCTTGTGCATATCAATTGTCAGAACAGACATTTCCTTTTTCTGGCAAGTCAAAGTTGAAATAATATTTCTGATACTCGTGATTCGAAATGATGAAGCTACATATAGTTGGTGCTCTATTTTCTGCAAGCTGATGTCACCCATTGATGTACTGGTAATTAATCTAATGGAACATATCATCAATCCATAATGCTAGTTTTTGATAAGTCACCATTCATAGTAAATAAGTAAATATAGTAAATAGTAAATATAATAAATAAATAGTAAATATAAATAGTAAATATAAGAAATACATGTATGTACAGTCTCCCAGGGTTGTGAGCTTTCAAATGTATCTTTGGGGAAAAGTGCAATATGAGTAAAATTCAAGGAGTACTTTTGGGCTTAAAGCAGCTGGGATCACATTAAGATTTTATATCCTCTGGACTAGAGTCTTTCTCAGGAGTTTTGGAAGCATACACTGCAAACAACGTAAACATATGAAATCCATTTTCTTATCATGTAAGGAAACATAAGGACCTTCAAAAGTGAGTCAGAAGATAATTTTTCATGGATTTCTTATCTTCCATTCAAAGTGAATGACTCCCTTCTGTTTGCAAGTGCTTAATTTCATGGCAACTGTTGCATTAACAGAAAAACATATTTATTACAAGTCTGATGGGCCTTTTGGTCCTATTTAATTTAACAGGTAGAGGAAATGATTAGAGATGGCATCATAAGAACAGCCAGAGAGGTCGTCTCTCCTCTGATGACTCATACAGGTGGTCTGACATGGAGGTTTTTCTTCTTAGCAGTGGAAATCAAGAAATGCTACATTTTAAATCTCTGTATTATGCAAGGTTTTTTCAGATTTCTAGCTATATGATCTCATTTAAATTCTATTTTCTTTATTACTGTATGATAGCAGCATCCCTAAATATCTTTTTTTTTGTTTTTTTTTTCTTCCTGCAGAATGGTCTGCCTTCACAACAGAACCGTTATGTCTTTAACGGTGATTATGTGGACAGAGGGAAAAATTCTATGGAAATACTTATAATCCTATTTGCATTTTTTCTTCTCTACCCCAATGATTTACACTTGAATAGAGGAAACCATGAAGACTACATCATGAACCTGAGGTAGATTTTGGAGGGCAGGGCGAGTAGTATCTGGCCTTCCACTAGAAGTGTTTGAGCTTTTGAATACTACTTTAGCCACTGCAACACTCTAAAATATAAATAATATTTTATCAAGTATTCAGGTGCAGTTTTGCATCTTCAAAATGTGTGATGGGTGGGAAGGAACACCCTCATTACACACATGGGAACCATATCTTGTCTCTGACTTAATCACAATCCATTGAAGTCAGAGGGCTTAGTGGAGCTTCCAGAGTGTCACAGCTGGGGAAGGGGGACAGAGGGAAGGATGATATTTTAGTTAAAGCATATACATATTTACTTGGAGCTGATATTTCAGTTAATGTTAGACTAAGATGTCACTTCTCAAATACAAAGGGAAGGTAAATATTTTAGCTTCTACTCGTTGGAGGTTCACTGGCTGGGAGGTGTCAGTCTGTCCCATTGCAGGAACAGCTGAGACTCTGTTTTCTCATACAGACATTTGTATTCAGCTATGCATTTGTATTCAGCTGCCAAGGGAGTGAGCACAGCCAGTGGCTCTGGATGTAGTGAAAGTGTGACTTGTAGAAAAATGTATCTCACAGATGTGGGGAAAACTTCTCAGTCCTAGTTCCTACAATTCTAAGCCACCCCAGTAAGTCTTTGGGTGACTGACTGGTGGGTAACCTGTTGTACCCCTTCTATTGGCTCCAACAGTATGAGGTTTAACAAGACTAAGTGCCGGGTTCTTCACTTCGGCCATAACAACCCCATGCACCGCTA
>WEKX01029331.1:73791-107580 GCA_013390025.1 Pitta sordida
GTCCCTTCCAACTCATAATATTCTGTGTGATTCTGTGTGATTCTGTGTATTGTTTGATGTGTCCACACAGAACCTAGTGCTACTTTAACGAAGACATAGACTTGGGTTAGGGGCTCATAGTCAATTCCTATTAATGGTCTACATAAGAAAATCAGTTTCACGATACTTGCTTTTTCAGGACTTTATTAAAAAAAAAAATCAACCCCCCATTCACCGACCCCCCTTCCCTCACCAAAGGATAAACCAAAATCAGTTACTTAGCAGACAGGAAAATTCCTCCTGCAAAAGTAGTAGAAAATATTAATCAAGACTGCCATGATATGGAGTGGCCGGATGCATTCCTGTGTATGGCTCTTTCCTGGGCGTTTTGATTAGCAGTGCTGCACATACGGAAATTTGAAAGCTGAGTTTTGTGGAAAAGCCTCTCCACCATGGACATGTTGGTGTTGTCTGAGCAACCTTTCAAAATCCTTGTCCCTTTGGGGGGAAAAGACATGATAGATAACATCGTCTAAGAAAGTTACATGTTCAAGGCCAGGTTGGATGGAGCTCTGAGCAACCTTTAGTGAAAGATGTCCCTGCCCATGGCAGGGGCGTTGGAGCCAGATGATCTCTAAGTTCCTTTCCAATCCATACCATTCTATGACATGATTCTAAGATTATATTCAGGACAAAAACTCTGTGGAGGCTTTGTGGGAATTTTTGCTAATAATGAGTTAGGTTTCTTTGAAATTCTTCTCTGGTATCTAAAAGGTAAAGTTGGCATAATGCCACTTAATGATTATTGGGATGAATTCTGTTGCTGACTGCTATATGTAAATAGAATCAGTTACCTCAATTCTCAAGACACAGTGGAGGAAATCACATTTAAACTGAGGTGAGATGGAATGGCAGGAGGACCATGGGGCTAGAAAACTCCTGGAAAATACTATAGCACAGGAAACCTTGCAGGAGAGGTGTACGGAAAACCAGTTCATGATGCTGTCCTATTTTCAGATACGGCTTCACAAAAGAAGTTTCGAGGAAGTACAAGGTAAGATTCCTCCTCCTTCCCCTATATTTTCTTTGTAGTCTTGCACATGAGACCTGTGTAACAAGGAGACTTCCAACCAGTTTATTTAGGTGTCACACTTTAGTGATGTAGTTGACATTATTTTGGTGTATCAATGGAGTAACTGACAAATAAATTTTAAGTGCTAGCCTTGTATTCTCAGAGATCTATAGGATGAAATAAATAACATCCATTGGCCCCTCAAGAACATAAAAAGAGGTGAAGTGAAAGAAAAACTAAATTATACAATCAAATGACTCTAAAGTAAATGTCAGAACATGTTTGTCAGTGTTGCAATTCAGGTTGTCAACCAGATTAAACTGTAGCTGGTGCTTCAGCAAAAGTTTGAACTTGAAAGCAACAGAATCTACTAGAAATAGGATCTAATAAAAGAATATATTTTACAGGACCACAGTAAACAGATCTTGTTTCTTCTGCGAGATATCTTTAGCTTACTTCCCCTTGCCACTATAATTGATAGCAAAGTTCTTATCCTACATGGAGGGATTTCAGACACCACAGATTTGAATTCCCTGAAACAACTTAAAAGAAACAAGGTAAGAGATCATGGGAGTACAAATGCTGGGATAAAGATGCTTGCACTAGGAAATGAAGTGGTTGTTGTATAATGCATGTAGGGAAATAAAGAATTGTGTTTTTCTTCAAAATCAGCATTTAGGAAGGAAAGTTTCAGTGGGTGTTGAGAGCAAATAGTTTAGCTGCCGTAAAATAACATGGGTCTTTTGACTTTAAATAACTAAAACCACTTTAGATACCTCCTTCCTGCAGATATGACGCACTACACAGAAAGTATGAAAAATACTTGATTCTCAGGCATTTCTAAACACTTCAGAAATCAATCTAGCCACATATCTCTAGCACTGCCTTTTGTCCTTGGGGCTGGGCTTCTGCCATTTGTTGAATGGGCAATGTTCTCCACCTGTGAGGTGCTCCCTTGGTTGGCAGCAAATGAGTGTTGTACAAGTGGGACATCCTTTCCAGAAGGATCGAACTTCAAGACCAGGCCTTGAGAAAACAAAAACTACTGCTTTTCAGGGAAGGGTAGGACAGAAATGTTCATGGTTTTGAACCAAATGGTGAGCAAATGCAACTCTTTCAAACCAGTGGAAAATAGTGTGTGATTTCGTCTCGATTTGGACAATGAAATCAAGATGTCTGCTTGTGATTAGGGTGCTGAGGCTCCTTATAATCAGTGGAAATCCAGGAGATCTGGTGGAGATCCAGTTCTTATAATTTCTTAGGCACATGTTTGCAGTACATGGAAGAATCCCATAGGCTAAGGATGTCATCTCTGGGTTTTGCCTGCCTCTGAAGAAACTCTTCTTCGTAGGTCTCCTCCACCAGTTTCCTTTAGATCGAGTTTGTATCTGCCCCCCTCACACTAATTCACAGACAATGTAGAGCATGTCAGATGGCACAGAAGACCTATGCTTAATGTACCCTGACATTAATGTCTGTGGCATCTAGAGCTATTTCTGTCATCCTCATGTTTTCTAATGCAGAAGTAAATGCTTTACAGGACAGTCAGATGTGCCTCTGTCTTTCAAAGATGTGAAAAAGGGCAATGAATACTTATGATCATTGGATCATTGGCTGTACCACTGTACACTAAAACTGGGTGCCTAACTACAGATGTAAGTGTCTTAACTGTGAGCTGAGTTCTGCCCATGCTTTCCCTGAGCCTGGGCTCTGTATGTTTCTGATGCAGTATCCGTGAAATGCAGAATTAACAGGTCAAAGTTGCTGCCACAGGAGAATGTTACTAATGAGACGCGTGGGCCACAACCCAGGGCAGTATCACTCAAGGCCAAGGGATGTATTTTAATTGGTACAGCTGACATCTGACAAGTCTCAAATACCAGTCAGTGCACCAGGGAATAACCCAGTGGTTTGCATTTTGTTTTGAACCAGTCCTTTTCTTTGTTAAAGAGTAAAATTTGAGGGGCTGTGGAATGTGTTTTGGTGGTATGGGTTTGGGGGGGGTGAGGGGGAGGCTTGTTTGTTTTGTTCTGAAAATAAACTAGTAAGAGAAAATTTCAGATGAGAAGGTACTACCTGGAGAAGTGTCTGTGTTAATGGTCATTCATAGCACACCACTGCAAAAAAGCAAATGTCCACACGCATCGGAGGGAGGCTGATTTAACAATAAAACCCTGATGTGATGCTTCATCAATTTCACTGTGATATTCCTCATATTCCATTTATTTTAGCCACTTTAAGATAACAGTACACTACCATGTCAGAACAGTAGGGGATGTAGTTTCATCTTCAGTACAGCATGAATGTATGTTTTGCTTCCACGAAGATGGGCACTTAAGTGTCATCCCTGCGCCCAGGCTGTACCTGCTGTACACTGAGACCTTAAGACTGATTGTGTCTGGAATGAGTCTGTGTGTCTGGTAACTCTTTCAATTTGGGGTTTTGATTTTATTTTTTTTTCAAGGTGAAATCTTTGTTGCGGCCACCAAAGTCAGTCAGAGGCAGACTGGACCAAAAGGAGAGATTTTTCACAACTAGACGCAGAACTGCAGAGGTGACACAACGCATCTCTTCATCGGACTCCACTGAATCTTTAAGCTCAAATTTGCCTCCAGATGTCACTGTGAAGGAATGGAAACAAGTAGGTGAAACCAGACATGGTCTGATACTGAACCCTTTCTGTCCCAAACCAGTAGGTGTTCTGTTCAGGCAGTATATTTGAGTCCCAGGGAACTGTCTCTTAATAAGAAACCAGTCGTTCTAGGGAGTATACTAGGCAGCTATTAGTTTTTTGGATGGTTTTTGTAGACCTGGTAATAACGGCTTGTGATTTTATACCTCTCAAGTACCATTTGCTTAATGTTTTCCTTTCTTAGCCATTAGGAGGAAACTGCTTAGTATGAAATGTGTTTGCATGCCCTCATGTGGTTGGATCTGTTGGTACATATGTGGCTGGTGATTTAAATAGGTCAGACTTTGCAATTGTTAGTGAGAGCAAGCACCTGTTTTTGGCTCTGGTTTTGGCAGATGAATGCTGATAGAAACCAAAAAAATCACCCAGCTCCTGAGACCTACAGGCTGATTACGCCAGAGTGGGAAGTTTTTGTCCTCTGGCTGTTCATTTCCTGCTAGAGCCATTATGGAGCTTTTGTTATATACGTACTATACACTGTAAATGGTGGCAATTTGGAAAGTTTAATCTGCACAGCAAATCTATGAAAATGTGATACCTATCTGACCTACTAACTAACATAATGGGCACAAGCAACACCTCGCCACATACACCTAAAACTGATGCTCCCACAGCTAATCAACCATCCACTGAGCTATGCTCACAAACATGATGTGGAATGTGTTAGTGCAAACCTTGTCCAGCAACGTTTAAACAAACACATTTTGACTAATATTTGCTATTGACTACAATTAAACAATGATAATTTATCTTCGTGTCACAATCCTACTAGAATGCTGATATGTAAAAGCTTGTCTTGAAACATGAGCTAACTGAAGACAGTAAAGCCAAAGGCAACTCGTCATGTTTAGAGCAGATGCTCCCAGGCTTAGTTTAGGTAAAACCACCTACATGCAAAGAAGGCAGCTTTTGTGCTCATAAAATAGCCCAGGTATTGTTCCTGATGCACCTGTCCAAGTCACCAAACCTAAGCTGTGAAAAGAGGTGCATTGCTGAAATGATATTTCATCTGGAAAAAAGTTAATCCAAAATCTAGATAATGTGTCAAGAAAAGTAGAATGAAAGCCCCCCCGAAATGCCCTCTGAGAGGCAGGAAGAAAACACAAGACCTGCATGTTAGCTCAGGTGTGTTTTCTCCCTGTACTGTGGGTCTTTTGCTACAGCCAGTACTTTAGACAGCCATAGGCTGTCAGTCTTTACCTACTATCAGTCTTCACTTGCCTGAGTTTGCTATTTATAGATCCTTGACATTCTCTGGAGCGATCCAAAAAGCCAAAATGGCTGTAGACCAAACAAGTTTCGAGGAGCAGGCTGTTGCTTTGGTCCTGATGTCACTGCAAGGCTGTTTAAAAAGTATAATCTGAAGATGCTCATCAGGTCTCATGAATTTAAGCCAGAAGGTTATGACGTCAGTCATGGGGGCAAGGTAAGATGCTTCCATGTAAAGTAGAATCCTGTTAATTTCACAGGCTCATCCACAGTCGATTTGTCTGCAAAATTAATTGGCGGGGTGAGGGGAGAAGAGATCAACTTCTTTAAATTGGTTTGAGGGAACTTTGTGCTAGATAGATGTTATAACGAATTACCAAGTTCTGACTAATAACATTATTTACAGCTTCAGGGAGTGGGAACCAGTTACTCACATGAAAACAGCAACAAAGTCCCTGAGAAAAGTTGTGTGTAAATAAAGTGCAAGAGATGCTCTTGCTTTGGAAGCCTTTTAACTTAATGATTTCCCATCTGGCCCTGCTTTCTGATGTGCTGTACTGGGAGGCTAGCAAGAATCCTGAAAACCAGGTCTCTCTTAGAAGGAGATTTCTGTTAAACAGCATGTTGTATCTCACTGACCTCTGAATGGAAGTCTTCCTATGACAGATCAAAAACATGGGCTCAGAGCTCTGACTCAAAAGACAAGAGCAATTTGGTGAATGACATGGTTTTACACGTATGCTTAATTTTGCAACCTGCATTTTTTTCTAAGATCAGTTTCAGAACTCATTGTGAAGAAGATCTGTTCTAGCCAATCCAGTTTCTTTGTTTCCTGTGATCAGGTTATCACTATATTTTCTGCCTCTAACTATTATGCGGAGGGGAGTAACCGGGGAGCCTACATCAAACTGAATCCTGAGCTGGTGCCTCGGTTTATACAGTTCCAAGTCAGCAAGCCTGCACACAGGGTGAATCTTCTGGAGAGGTAAAGCTGTGTGGTGCATGCAGTGAGCCTGTACTCACTTGTGAGTACCTGCCACAAATCTAGAGCTTGATTGAATAATTGAATAGGCATCTATTTTCCTTGATTTTCCCTGGTTTTCTATTTTACAATTTAAAACTTAATGCTGTAGATGAAACATGTTCTAAGTGCTCTAACTTGGTTCCCTGAGAAACTCCCAAAGGTAATTAGATGAGCTAAGAGGTTAGAACAGACAGTTGTCAGGAACTTGCAAAGGGTCTGCACCTGCCTGTCAGGTCTGCTGTAAAGCTGCAGTGTTAATCTGGACAAATCCTGTTATGAATTGAGTCCAAAAGGTTTATCACGACAGCTTTGCCATACCTAGTACTGTGGTCAGATTAGTAAAAGAAATCACCTTAGAATTACCTGTATAAACTGAATTATCTCATAAACTCAGATTATTCTTATGGAGCACTTTTGGTTTTGTTTGGTTTGGGGCTTTCCCTCCTCCCCTAACTGTTGTCTTCCCTCCTCTGCCTCTAGTGTTCTATTATGTTTTGGATCATCCTACTTAAACATAATATACGTTAAAGGATATAAGACTTTGATCATGAGTTTTAAAATGTGTAAAATGTTAGAGGATTTAAATCCTTTAATAATCTGCACTGATTTTTTTCCTCCTAGGGTGGGTACCATTGAATTATCTGCCTTGAAGTCCTTACGAGAGATGATTTATGCTCACAAGTCTGAACTCACTAGTGCCTTTGCACGATATGACCTCAATGGCACAGGTACCACTCCTCTCTGTCCCATTGCCACTATGGGGAGAACACCTTCCGTGTGTGTGAGGGGCAGAAGGGACAAACACCATGGAGAGGGGTGCTGCCTGCCTGCTGGTGTAAGGCTGGAGGGCAGCAGAGGCTGGTTGACAATATTCCTCCTGACCACAGAGGACAATAGGTGTTGGCAAGTGCTTAGCCCCAGAAAACAACTTGAGGCTGAAGCTTTAAGTAGGAAGAAGAAAACTGAAAAACACTGACAAGTAAGGAAATGCTCTTTGCTGCTGGGCAGAGACTATGGGTAGGCAAATCCTGTTCCAGAAGCTCAAAGTATATCAGTATAATCAGAAGATGTCAGACAGGGGACTGGTCTCAGATAAGGGAGAACTGGCCTCCTTGAGTTTGGGAGGTGTGTGAGGGAACTTGACTGCCTGTACATCCAGCAGACACACACTCACCCATCAGCTCTAGGATGAGGTTTTTATGTGGGAGTAAGCTGATTTCTACCACAAATGAAACTTCCTTGTGATGGCACCTCATTGACTGTACCTCTACAATGGCACTCAAGAACATGATGGTAGTTGCTTTGGACACTGAACAGCTTGTGTCTTGCTGGTTTTTTCAGCCATGCATGTTGCTCTAATTGCAGCTCAGCTGAAATCTGAAGTACCCTTCATGGCATAATCTGTTTTTCCCAAAAGATGCTAAAACATGCTGAACATCATAATAGCATCACAGAGCTGTTATGGTTGGGAGGGACCTGTGCAAACATCCAGTCCAATCCCACTGCTCATTGTTATGAGGGCTTTTACCCAGGGTTAAGAGAAAATGTGTTTTGCTACCATTCTTAAGAATGGTTGTGAAGGTGTTCTGGCAGCTGATGTGTGCTGTGTCACGTACCGGTTGTAACTGGGAACTGACTCCTTCCGGCAGGCACCATTCCTGTCCGTGACTGGGCTGCGGCAATGGAGTCTGTCCTACAGCTGGAGCTGCCCTGGAGGATGCTGCGCCCTCTCTTAGCACAGATGAACCAGGATGGAGAAGTTGACTTCATGTCATGTTTTTACAATTTGAAAATGGACCAACCTATAAAAGAGGTAAGAAGGAAAAACAGCTCCTTCCAAATCTTGGAGGAACAGCTTTTGGTGCAACTTGAAGCACAAGACAGTGGTGAGGCTAATCAGGTAGACATCTACATCTGAACTAGTTGCTGAGCTTCCTTTTATAGGCACTGGAGGAAAATGAGCACTGCTAGGGTACGAATCATCATTCCCTGCTAAGGTAGATGCTTAAAATAGGATGGATGAATCACATGCTAGAACTGCTTCTTACTTTCCGTTGACTCTCAAGGGCGTTTAGATAACGTAGCTGAGGAGATGCGACAAATCCTGCCCAGAGCACTCAACCCTCACTCTCTGAAATGAGCTTTTTAAACATGCTCTGGAGCCAATTCCCCACACCATCTTCCCTAGATTTATATATATTTCCACAAATAATTACTGAAGGTAGGAGGTGTGAAGGGCTCCTTCTCCCCTTGCTCTGCCATCTGAAAGTGATGGGTCTTATCTGATTATTCCTCAGGGCAAGACACAAAATGTCATTCCAGAGAAGGATTTTTTTAACATTTGACAAGTTAAACTAGGAAAATGGAATTGGACTGTACATATTCTGTTGGTTAAACTAACTCAAACCAAAGTCTGAACAGTTTCTTGTATATGATTTCAAAACCAGGCTCACCCAGCTTTGGTGGAAACACTGTGCAGATACAGAAAGGATCTGGAGCTCATTTTTAACATCATTGACGAAGATCAGTCAGGTAAGTCCAGGTAACTTCACTGTACCAGCTCCAGGAAGCCTTTACTAGTTATCTTTTCCCCACTATGTTTCCTCCTTGAGGATTCCGAATATAGAGGAACCAGAGGTGATGTCATTTTTCCAGTTTAGTGAAAACTAATTTAAGCAGTCAGCCTGCAACCATACAGGGACAGTGCGCAGTGACAAGAAATTCTCACATACCCCCTCCCCAGTACTGGATTCACTCTTTTGGGGGCTTTTTCTCCCTTCCACTCTCAGTCTCTCTCAGTATTTACTGCTTTCTCAGTTCTGCTGGTGAAAACATTTAACCATTACCTAAAGAAAAAATGCAATTCAGTCATGAAACCACAGAATACACTGACGCCATAGACAGCAGGTCACTTTCTTGCAGGAAAGGAGTGTGCATGTGTGTGTATATGCAGGAAAGGGAAACAGCACTGGAAAAAGCAACATACTGTCTGTCTCCCTTAGGTCTGATTTCTTTTGAGGAGTTCACCCAGACATGGAGACTCTTCACATCTCACATGGGCATTGATGTACAGGATGATGCCCTTGAAAAGATAGTCCTCAGCATAGACAGCAACAAAGATGGCCACATTGACTTCCATGAATTTTTAGAAGCCTTTCACGTTGTTCAGAGACTTGAGAAAAAAGCAAACTCATGAAAAGGCAGAACTTGTGAGCTGTCTTGGAAGCTCATCTTCCTATCTTCAGTCATAAAGGGACTGTTCAATATGGTAAGCATTGAGGTCACTGTGTAATCCTTTACTTAGTCCCTCCTGAATGATAAATAGTATCTGCCATTAATGAGACAGAAGAGATGAACACCTACTATTCACAGTATTACTGTGTTACTGCCACATATTGTCAGTACTTTGCAATTTACTCTTGCCCTTGCTGGCATCTCCCCCATCAAGTCCCACAGTCACACCTACATTTGTGTAGGAAGAGACACTGGTATGTTTCTGTCAGGAGTCCTTAGTGACAGCTGAGAGCACTGGTGACCACACAGAACATACCAGACCCTCCTTGGTGATCTAACTGTGGACTGCCCAGTTCAGGAGAGGAAAACAGGGAAGGACCATCTAGTTAAAAGAGGTAGCTCTGCATTTAATTTTGCTCTTCGCATGACGGAGTAGAATTAAATCATTCCAAGTCACACTCTCTCCTCCCAGAAGTTTACAGAAAGGTTGGAACGTGTTTACACTTGTGCTAGATCTCCTCTTACCACTGGTTACTTTTCCCCACATTTTCTGGCTTTTGGAGCTAAGAAACAGTCATAATTCATCACCTTAACACAGGCTAACCCCATAGCATGTTAATGTAACATATGAAAGTTCACAAAATAAAGGGCTTTCTGAATAATGTCTAAGTGGGGTGTCTTTTTGCCTGTATTTTGCTACTCTGCCCCTATCAGTGAAGAACACACTTTTCCTGAAGATGAACTGGTTTTCTTAAAAACAGAGTATAAACATATTTTGATACTACAGAACCTAAATATTCTCACACATCAACATAAATGCTTTACCAAGAAAAGTAAACCTAGTAACTATGAGACTGAGTTTTTGAAATGCAGCAAAATGGAAGAGTCCAGTGCCCACATCTGCCCATCTTCTTTCCCCTACTGCAAGCCAATACTCCCATTCCTCCCTGTACCACCCTGTCAAGTCCCAAGGGGGTGAGTCAGGAGGTACAGACCTAACCATTTTGCATATTACACTCTGAAAGCAACACCAGGTCAGGAGCTTCTTGGTAATAGTATTACCTTGTTCAGCCTCAGTAAATAAAATGCACACAATGTGCTTTTGGGGGAGAAAAAAGTTCCATCCTAGTCCCTCTTTAAATTTTAATAGCTAAAGATGAGCTAAGTAAATCAGCTTGGTTTTATTTAAAAACAGTGTTGAGAGTACAAAAAAACCCCATCCTTCCCAGTTTATCATCACAGAATGTAACAGCAGCCCAAGCTCAAGGCACTAGTGCCTTTCTTAAATCTTATTTTCTACAATTAAATACAGAATACTTTTCCAGAGGTATTTTGTAACTTGACAGATTAATGAATAAACATGAATGCATTTATTTCTGTTGCCTTGGGAAAGGGGAAAGAAAAATCTTTAATAATGCAAACAAACTTTACAGTACAATTTTAATGGCATTGGTAATACTTAATGCCTGTTTGTAGCATGCAATTACTCTGATCTATGCACTGTGATGATCAGTCCCACCTTATTCCAGTGGAGTGACAGAAAGGCTCCAGCAAACACTTGTGTTTGTGGGATCTTGCTTCCCACTGTTTGCTTCCATGTTGTGGGTGCAAAATGCCAATGAGGAAGGGGATGGTGCAGCTCAGGAGTCCTTCTTTGCCACCCACCCCAGTAAAGAGGACAAAGCCAGAGTGTGAATGAGACATGGGAGCTCTGGAACATGGCTGACAGCCTCCAGTTTAGATGTCCCCCACTGATGACATATTCCCAAAGATGACACGAAGTTGAAGGGGACTTGCCAAGGTACAGTTGCAGTGCAGTGCTTCACTCGGCAGGCAGTAAGAGGCTTTTGTGGATGCAGTACTGAAAGATGAGGAGCTGAATCATTGAGCCAAAAAAGAAAGCGCCCGTCCTGTCAGCTGCTGGTGGCACACAAGAGCCCCATTACCCCCGACAGAAGAAGCGGGGTGGCAGGGGGAGTAACTGTGAAACATCTAAAGCCAGGAATAAATGCCACTCAAGACTGAAACTGGGAGTGGGGAAAAGCCCTGCTTGCTTGTAGTTACATCCATTCGAGCTGAAGCTCTTCTTTGATAAACCACATCCCCAATCCTGTTTTTAGACACAATTCTATGCGGTGGCTACTTAATATTAGAAATGTAAGTGGTCCTTTCTTTGAGCAGGGACTGGAATCAGTCTGCAGATGAGTGCCCAGACTCACCCTACAGCTAGTGCTGGCATCTCTCTGCCCAAGTGGATTTCTGGGCAACTCTGCTCCTCCTTGCAGACCACGCCAGAAAGCGCCCAAGGTTGGACCAAGACTGCCCCGGGCTCTGGCTTCACTCAAACCCCCGGGTGCTGCTGGAGGGTGACAGTGCCCTGTGCCTGCAGGGGGCAGCTCAGGTGTTTCACTGCTCACCACAGAAAGTGGCAACCCCTTTGTAGAGCAGCTAGGGATCGTGCAGCTCACCTGCATCTTCTAGGAACAAGCAGGGCCCTTTCCCTGAGGAAGAAGACTACAACTAGCAGAAGAGAAGCCAGACAAACTTTGTGCTCCACCCATGAAGTTTTCACATTTACCTGTGGGACCAGCAGCTGAGGGAGATCAATGGTGCTTTTGATCTCTTCGACAAACCCATGTCCTTCACACAGCCACAGGGAGAATAGAACCACGATGAGCAGGGAGCAGAGAGGAGCCTGCTCCAGGCCTGGAGGAGCTGGGTTGGGGTCAGCGTGTGGTATGAGCTCCCAGCTGGACACAGCTCATGATTCTGGTCAGTGGCCCCACCTGGCCCTGTTTCAGCCTCCACGCACATCTGGCTGCCTCCGGCCCTGCACAAGAGCTTCTGACCCCACATCTGCAAACTGCTTAGTCCATCAGGCTGGGGCAAGGAGCTCTCAGATGGGTCTATTTTAATTCACTAATACCGTTGTTTCTGAGTATCTCTATTCGTTCACCTTTGCCTTCTTCCCCTAAATGAGTTTCCAGGGATTGGAAGTTGGCAATGTCATCCTCTGCTGACTCCCCTGGGAAGCTGCACAGCCAAGTTGAGCCTCTGCCAATCAGCTCAGCTCCACATAAACTGCAAAGTCGTCATGTATTTTATCTGTGAGCACACCCTCGCCACTGCCAGTGCCAGCTCTGCTTTGCAGCAGCCTGACACACACACAGGGGATCCTCAGCAAAGCAGGGGGTCTATATAAAACCTTTATTGCTGAATTAGGTTTGCACTACAATGTGACTCTCCAACTGGAATGGTTCTTCACTCTGATCAGTAACACAGCAGCAAGCTGTGCCTGTCCTGGAACTAACACAAGATTCCACTGGCCTTGTGTTTTGGAGTCCCTCTCTTCACCATCATCTACCTAAATTCTTCGAATTAATACAAAAATACTTCCCAAGTGCCTGCATTCCATGTGGTAATTCATTATGATTGTCATAAATATATCATAACTCAAGTCATATCTTGAATTTCACATTAAAGACACCAATGAAAATGCCATTAAAAAAACAAGAGAAGTGTTAAGAGGTGTCCAGTTATGTTAGGCCGTAAGTTTCATTGCTTCAGACTTCAATGCAACTACATGTAAAACCAACTACATCAGCCTTCTTGTTTCTGAAATCAAGATCACACTGTAGGTAAAATTAAAAATAAAAATTTAAAAGTCTGAGTGAAAATCATCTTGCATCCCTCACAATCTGGGCTTCAAAAAGAAAAGCAAAAATAACTGCAACTACTGAATTTTTGTATGATACTGGGTAGAACAAGAAACCATCACTGGCTCTTGTGTGCTTGCACTCTGCACTGTCACATCTGCTTAAACTAGACAAAGGATTTTACTTTCCTTTACTGGGAAACAAGCCAAGTGAGCTCGCACAGTAATATCAAAAGGAAAAAATCCAATCCAAACCATAATGAAGGCAAACCCCTATAAAACAGGCACCATGCTAATAAAATGACTTCCACATTCAAATGCTAATTGCACCTGAACTGTCACTTTCTGCTGGCCCCTTCACAGACCCATGGTTCTCATGGTGGGTAACACGCACCATGGCATCTTTGGGAGCACCCACTCCAAGGGCTCCCAGGCCTTCAGACTGCCAAACTCTGCAAAAACACTGAATCACTTCCTGAGGCCCTCCCACACCTTCACTGTCTTGAGTCAGTGCCCAGACATCGCTACAGCAGCAGCAACTGTGTAGAGGGACAGCAGGCAGGGTGGCTCAGCCTCCCTGGGACCAGGAGTGCTGGCACCTGGCAAGTGAGACAGGGTGTCACTTCCCTCCTTTGGTCAAGGTATTTCAGACACAGGTATAATACTGGAAACAAACCCCTCACTCTCAAAAGCACCACATACTATTGTTACCAAATGAAAAAAAATTTTCAAATCCTACAGAGATTGCAATAATGTTTTGAAAGAGTGGAGAAAGCACAGAAATGTGCTTATCAGGCTAATTAGCTAAGAAAATATTTTTTACAGGCCTATCTGCCTTCTTCCCCTCTACCTGGCAAGACACAATTGCTCTGATCCTTCTGGCTCACATGGTGGCAATGCCAGCACAAGTCCACACTCCTGAAGGAGCCTGTGGCCACAGACAGGCTGAAGCTACTGCCACTCTCCTCAACTGTCAGCCAGATGCTGGCACATGCCTATTGGCAATGCCAGCAGCGCTGCACAAGGAAAATGCAGCCAATGCCTGGGATGCAGAAGGGTTTTTCTCTCCAGAGGCTGCCTACCTCTGTTTTCATTGGAAATGGCCATGTAGCCATTCCCCTGCAAGACACGCCTGTTCTCCCCACAGTAGCTCAGTTTGTGGTGGACAGATTCCAGGTGCTGGGAACTGTCTGAAGGGAGACTTCCAGGCAGCCCAAACCCTTACTACGTGTGACCAGTGCAACTTCGAACTGAAAAGAAAAATAAGACAAAGAAAACATGGAACAGGAGGAAAAAAACCAATAGAAACCTCAAAGCCTTCCATAAACTCGCACTTCGCTGGAAGGGCCACAATTATACCATTCTTAACTCTGAGGCTGTTTGCAAGGGAAATGACTGGGAGACTTGGAAAGGGTGCTCAAGTGGAAGAGGTTTATCTTGCTCTATTCAGAAGAAAGGATTACAGGCATAAAACTGTCTGTCACCTTGGAGAAGCTGGAATATTGAGATTTTGCCTCCCAAGCCTTGGGGATGCAGGGAAGGAGGCTATTTTGTTCAGATTAAAGACAGATGCAGCTTCCTGACAGAGTCTATCCTCTCAAATTAGTGGACATGGCAAGATGTTTGTCTCTGTTGGCATTAGCCCTGCATTGACTAGGTGTAAGTGTGAAGAGAATCAGGATAAATGTGTATTGGAAATATCACTGGGTTATTTCAAGTTATTCCTACTCCGCTAATTTACATTTCCCTGGATATTTCACACTGTGCATTAGTGACTCACAATGATGTCCATTTACACACAGCAGGAGAAAAATTAATGAATTCCATCACTTCCCTTATTTGGGAGACTCTATGCCCAAGATACAGCTCCCTCGTTTTATTATGCCTTTTGATCTCCACAGAGTAATCTGGTTTCCCCTTGGCAGGACTGTATAATTCTTGCTAATTTACTATGAATTACATTGATGCACTTTGGGCAGAATAAGCTTCATTATTTGTTATTTCTCACACGCTCTACTAAAACCAGGCCAAATTCCACCTCCCTGTCCCTGGCAGGCAGGCATGCACACGGCATGGCCACTGGTGTCAAATGCTGAGGTAGTGCACGGCACACACACAGGCAGCAACTAAGCACGAGGTTCATGACAGGGGACTGGGGAGAAAGAGCTTCTGAGCCTTCCCTCCTGCATGAGGCATCACCTACTGCATGGCACAGCCTGTGCTGGGCAGGAAGTCGTGCAAATAAATAATAATGGCCTTTGTTAGGTATGTCATGGTGCCGTAGGCCCCGCTTGGAGCACTGTCATAAAAATAGTGGCAAATTCCTGTGGCTATGTCCTTCTCCAAGATGCTACCAGTAGCTCCGAATGATTTCTGAAAAGACACAAGCAAAGAAGTAGGGCAAGTCAGGCCTGCCTGCTTATTTATTGCAAAAAACCCACCACGTTATGATTTGTGCTGAATACTGAAAGCAATTCTCCTTTCCCTCATGAAAACCTTAATCAGGATTATTATAGGGCCCACATGACTTAGCTGGATCAGTGTAAATAAATGAAGAGCATATAACTTCAGATTTTTGTTCTTTGGGGGGGAATGGGTGGGATTACTCAAATATTGGTAATTCTAATGCCTTGACAAAGCAAACCTTCACTTCAATCTACCCCTGTACTTCAGAGCTTGTTAGCCACTACAATTTTACTCCCTTTAAATCTCCCACAATTCTTAAATTAGTTTTCTAAATATATTTCCAGAAGACACTTAAGTGATTTGGTCTTTGTAGGGGAAAGAATTAGGATAAGATCAAGGCCATCACACATATTAGAAAAGGAGTAGGGAATAATTTTCAAAGAAGGAGACTTCCCACCACTGCCCTTTGAACTCACCAGCTCCTGCAGAAACAGGTCATTGGCCATGTGCACGATTCTGTCCACGTGGATGATGCCCCCGATGCTGTTCACCTCGATGTCAGAGAGGAACGTGAGAACCAGAATAGCTTCCACCAGGAGCTGCCTGTACTCCGGCTGGGGTACGTGGTTCAGCACCGACTCCACGTGCACAGCAAACTTGATTTCACATGGGGTCATCTGGCAAGTTTGAATGGAAATGGAAAGAAAAACTGACGAATCCAGAAGACTAGTTCCCCACATCCTGCAAGCACTGAAACATATGCTCCTCTCTGCACATGGGGGCAGGCTGACTGAAGCGAACAAAATGTTTGTGCCACTTTGGCACTTACAGAAAGTTTTCATGTTGCTAGACCCTGATTCTGCAAACAGTTACACAACTTCCAGAAGCTGTTCCAGCCCTGCAACCCATCACGCACACATCTCACTTACATACAGGGCTGCTGATGCTTAGCTGGCAAATTAACTCTTTGCTCCTCAGGTACACACTCTTCCTTGTAAATATCTTTCTGGCAATGCAGGTTGGTTGCAAAGCCAAACTTACTGTTGAGTTTTAAAAATAACCACCAGCTTGGAGGGGTGATTTTTAAATATGCCCCTAGAGCTTTGTCACGTAGAGATATTGCTGCACTGTTTGCAGAGCAGCTTAATTTGCACTGGCACATCTCTATGAATGTTATGCTGCCTTAGGAGGTTTGTGCTTATTTCATTCCATTCCTTTAAACAGCAAAATTAGATACTGTCTAGGTCTGACAGGCTAAAAATATAACCCTATTTATCTACACAATAGGGACAAATAAAGCTCCCCTTTCTGAAAAAAATACCAACATTTAAATTTGGCAGAAAATTCCAGCTCTTCTCTTTAGCTATAACCACTGTCACTGCCTTGTGTGAAGCTTGTCTGAAGCACACAAGCATCTCTCTTGCACTGATGGATTACTGTTCACAGAATCACAGAATATTCTGAGTTAGAAGGGATCCACAAGGATCATCGAGTCCAACTCTTAAAGGGAACCACTGCCTCCCTGGTGGGAATCGAACCCTCGGTCTCCTGCGTCAGAGGCAGGGACACTCACCACTGTACTGAAGTGGATTTTTGACAAGAGTTTGTTTTATAGATGTGAAGATAGAGAACCTAAAGACAGAGTGGCAATTGAATGAAGTAAAAAAAGTATAAGGAAAGGTTATGGAATTACAGACAAAGCTTTGGTTAGAATCAATCATCCTTAACTGGTATTTACTTTTGAAACTGTGAAGTCAAAAAACACTGGCTGCTGTTGCATGCAGCATATTAGAAAAAAATGTCAAGGAACATGTCTGTTTTATTCCAGCAAATCTGCCATGTCTCTTCACACCCCCCTCCAAAGGACTGCCATCAGCCACCCTCTCTCAGGCCCAGCTCTGTGGGCACACAGGGACAGCCAAGGCGTGCAGAGGGCAGACAAAGCCAACGGGGAAACTTGCCACAAACCCTCTTCCAGACCTGCCAGGCAGGAACTCATCTGCACAGACCCAGGGAAGTGCACAGAAGTACTGGGGAAGGTCCAGACATTCTAACCTTGAAACCAAGGGTTTCCAACAGTAGCTCCGCTGCACCTTACACTGTCACACCAAACACTTGACAAATAGCTAGAAAAGCACTGGCATTTGACTGTACCTCTCTGGTGGTTGAAGAAGGAAGGACATACCCATCAATGGACAGACCATGGCACTGAAACAATAACATTTTGACAAGGAACAGTAATTATAGTTCTTGCAAGTAAATCTTTGGAGGTTTCTCTGTCTTAAGCCACTATGTAACAACAACAAAAAAAAGACAAGCAACCCCCCCTCCAAATGAGACCAAAAAACCCTGTTCAAAAATATTACTTCATCTAGGCTGAAGAAGTTATTCTGTAACCTGGCAAACATTAGAAATAGGCTGACATGACACACTTGATAGTGCTGTGCTCCAGCCCAGATACCAAAGGAAAGTACTTAGAGAGGCACACAGCAAGAGGCACACAAAGGAGGGAAACAGATCAATGAGAACCTTCTGCTTGAAAGGATGTAGAAATAAAAACACAAAAGCATGACAAGAGACCACAAAAGCAAGAACCTTTCTTTTTCATTTTCACTAACGCAACACTTAGTTGTGTGTTCCAGATCCAGGACCTCAAGGATGTCAACCCGTGGGGGAGAGGTGCTGTTACAAGTACCAAGTGGTACACAAGAGAAGAGTGACAAAACCTAAGTGGTGAGAAGGCAGGCTAAGGAGTGACACATCTGGGTACCTCAGGTACGGAAACACACACCAAGAAGGCCAGACAGATTTTATTAATAGTCTAAAGAGATTTTAAGAATGAAATACAGAAGACAAGTTAAATAAGCACAATTCATTTTAATAGCCAGAAAAAAACATGCAAAAACTCCCAGCTATTATGTTAGGTCAGAAGTGATGCTCACTCTACTGAAAGATCTCATTAGTAAATAGCCAAGAGGTCACACATGACTCATCTTGGCTGACATCAACACTAACAGCTTCACTGTAAGTCATTTTAGAAGGACAACCAAACCCAGCCTCAATTAGTGAGGGACTCTTTTCCCAGCTAAGCAGGCATGAACAGCTCACTGCTGCAAGGTGCTGAATGCTGGCTTGCATCCAGGAAAGCAGAAGAACAAGTGCATAATCACTATGAAATAAGTAAAAATTTGTAATTTTCCTTTTCTCCTTCCTGGAGAGTCACTTTTTCTGTCTGTGACGGGAGGGTCACATTTGCAAACCCCTGATCTCTGAGGTGCTGGCAAGGACTTACTTTTCACTTTAAAACAGACAAAAAAAATGTTACGAGTGCCATACAGCTCAGAAGAGCCAGTAAAAGATCTCAGGACATTCTGAGTTTACTGCTTCATTCCTCAGAGCCTTTCTGAACCGGAGCACAGAGCTGCAATGCATTGCAGTGCCCCTCAGCTGCACTGACAATGTGCATTAGGCCATGGGAGGCATGTTCAGCCAAAATTCAGCGTCGTCATGTCAGAGAAAAACACACTTTCAAAGGAACATGAATTTGTGTTAATGGAG
Organism: Pitta sordida; assembly: GCA_013390025.1. NCBI lineage: Eukaryota > Metazoa > Chordata > Aves > Passeriformes > Pittidae > Pitta > Pitta sordida. The sequence continues at coordinate 92,621 of WEKX01029331.1, forward strand.
CCCTTTTATCTTCAAGAGACACAATTCCACTAACGACTCATTTCCATCATTCTTCCAGCTGAAGACCAAATCCTGGCAAGGTGTCACCTCCACACCGCCACCTCCCCAAGTTACTGTACAGCTTTCTTGCTTCCTGCCCTCCACAGCAGCTGACTTACCTTCTGAAGGATTTTCCACACTTTCTCATAAAAGCCAACAGGAACTCTGTTAATAGCACCATCAAGCCTCCTTCTGCGCAGCCACTGCCCTTTCCGGTCACCCCAGCTCATGTCTCCACTGGAGCCAGTAGGAGAAGTACTAGTGGGAGATGATGGAGTACTGCTCCTCTGTAAGGACATTAAAGTCTTGGTTAATTGCCTTCTACCATCCCAATTTCCACTCCTAGTCAATACATTTCTGTTAAAATCTACCTCAGAACCAAAGAAAAAATACAGGCCCTAGTGTCATGCAGGATGATGAAGTGGGATTGATCCCTATCTCCTCCCTTCACAACAAGCATCACTTCTCAAATACACTTCAATCATTTCTGAACACAACAGTCAAGCAGTTCAACATGGCATAACCCAGTACAGTTCAGTGCTTGGTTTAACACAAGGCCTGACTATGTTAACAAGCATGAGCTGGCTTCCAGGGCAGTGTCACAGGTGTGCAAGACGGGGGGAACTGCAGGTAGGTCTGACTCACTTGGACACCGGGCCTGGTGTTGTAAAAGAACCAAAGGGTCCATGAGCCCAGCAAGAGAGCTCCATGCAAAAGCTCCACTAAAGTAAGTGGATTAAAAATTAACTTCATGTGGCCATGATCATCCTACCTGCCTCTCTGTATCAGTCTTGTTTTTCATTATTACTGCTATTGTTCTATTACTTCATCCTACCATACCTGGACACTAAATTAGGCAGCAAATCATCTTCAAAGTTGTGTTGTTCTGATTTCCACACAGCCGTTCCTTGCACTTCCAGAGTGTTTCAATGCCTATTATTCCTTTCCCCTGCACACTGACCCTGACAGACAGAACTTCTTCCTTCCCCCTGAGCAGAGGTTGGGGATGCAAGAGCTCAGCAGGAACATCACTGCCAAAGTAGAGAAATCCATCTGTGTACAGTAATCGACTTGACTACTCAGGTGGTTCAGAGAAGTCAAGATCTCATTGAACAACTAAATCAGTACACTTCAATCAAACACACGGCTGAAGCTGGCCTTTCTACACTGGTATGTAGGAAGAGAGAGGCAACAGCAACCTGGCAGTTGTCAGGCCAGGCCACAGGGCTGGTGGTGCTCAGCAGCCATGTACTGAGGACAGTTGGGAGCTGTGCCACTGACAGTAAGTCTGAAGGTGCAGAGAAACACAAATCGTAACAGCCAGTTCAAAGGACATACATAGCTGCAAACCTTCTGTCTCTTCATGACCTAATTGGAGCTTCAGACTTACTTTTAAATTATTGAGGCCTCTGTTGGTAAAAAAGTGATTATTAACAGTGAGAGTCTAAGAGATGCTACAATTATCTGCCTTGAAAGAAGATAAATGTTTGAGGAGATACCCAGTCCCATAAAACCCCTGTCTCAGCAACCTGAAGCTATTCTCGGTTCCTCACTGTCCAGAGACTGCCAGCATTTATCAACACTACATTACTTCTAAATACTGAAGACACCTGTAACATAATCCACTATCAAGTAGCTAAATCTGCTAGAGTACTTTATCTGCTGCAACTGCTTAAGCTTCAGAAGAACTAAGTGGATCTAAATGCGAGACTCAATTTCTATTAAAAGATTACTAATGAGAATTGCTTCCCAGGGAAGATTAATAAGACACAGAGGCAGGGTTTCAAAACAAGGTTTTAGGCAGGAGAAGTCACAGGAGGTGCCTAGAGCCAAGACTTTGCACACACACACACACACACACACACAGAGGGTGAAGAGCAGGGGCAGAGCTACAATGTTTTACCATGGAAGTGAACATGCTGCTGGACATGGAGTGCCCTTCATGAAAGAACTACAAAACAAAACCAGACACCAATACATCAGACAGACAGCCATGACAGAACAGAACACAAACAAGGTTAAGTAACCCATCCGTGCAAAGACAAGAAATATGGAATGTGCTCAGGTACTCAGGGGAAAACGGCAACAATTCCTGGCCTCTTGCAGCGTTGCACTTCAGCTGATCTCAGGGCAGCTGCTGCTGACCTGCCATGCTGGGAGCCTGTCTGGCAGTCACAAGCTGCCCACAGCATCCCAGCATGGCCAACACAAACCACAACAGTTCGAGATGCATGCACCAGCTTCCCTGTGACTCAGAGCTGGGGTAGAAACCAAGCTTCCTACTTCCACTCCCCCTTCACTGCAATGCCAGGAGCTTCTCTTCGCATGAGAAGGTCATCTTGTTGGAGAACAACTGCAGGCTCCCAGCTGAGTGGGTAAATGCTAAACAAACAGCTGCAGGGCTAATTTTTGCTGAAATGTGGATGCAGCACCTCAGACTTAGAACACTTCTAACTGCCCACTTAACATTTCAGTGTTAATGGCTCAGACTCAAGCAAAGACTGGCTCAAGAATGAATTGCAGCAAAGGAGGGAGCTGCACTTGTTCAACACATGTAGAGATGTTAGTACGAGTACTTGAAATGTTCTCTGTAATGACAAAGTTGATCCTGCATCACCCCACCCAATCCCCCTGCCAAAATGATATTACAAGAGTATCTAGTAAATTCTTTGGAGAATGCAGTGAGATGTGGCAGGAAGCAGCATGAAAGGCAAAATGGGGGTAATGAAAATAAAACCAGCCAACTCCTCCTCTGTGCAAAATACCAAGTTTCCATTTAATGCAAAAGCAACTCGGGAATTACACTTCTATCCTTAACAAAGGCCCGAGTGTATTTCGGCTCAGGCCAACCGCCGTATTTAAAACAAAATAATGCTGCCACCTAGTGCTTTGTCCCTCCTCTTCCCTGGGCAGGCCCCAAAATCAGACACCCCTTGCATGACTGTGAGCTCTGCTCAAACTGAACCTCCAAAGTCACCTCAGCGTTGGTGCAGAGCAGCCAGCAGCAACTTCACAGCCCCAGTGGTACCACGATGATGTTCAGGCAGCAGCACAGCTCAAACACAAGTCTCATGGGACCAACACCATGTTTTACAGGGCCCTCTGCTTCCCTGCCTAAGTGACATTTATTGTCACTAGCAAATGCCATGGACCCACAACCTGCACAAATGCTACTCCTTTTCAAAGGCTCTTTCAATATGATTCATACAATCAAAGGAAAACATCAAATACTGCCCTAGATGGGGCTGCTCAAAGCCCCAGCCAATCTGACCTTTAAGACCTGTTTTTACAGTGGATGCCATGAATGCATTAGAGTTTGTTCAAGTTCTTCTCTTTTCAGCACATGAAACAAGAACAAGAGGCAGCATATTTTTGGAGGAAACTTGCCCTAAATGCCTCAGCTTTAAAATCAAAGCAACTTTGGAAACTTCTGTCATTTAGCAAGAATAAAACCTAATGTAGAACACTTCCAGAACAGCTGCACTTTCTGATGAGCATTGACAGAAAACCCTCACCTGCTTCATCTCGCTCTTCAATTTAGTAATTCCACTTCTTTCTGTTTTGGTTGCTCCCGAATGCCCCATTTCATGAATAGAAATTGCAGGGCTGGACGAAGAGGAATCTACGGGTCGCACTAAAAGAAGCAAATGGACATTTTTAACATTCTAGGGGTAGAAAACCAGATGGAACTGTCTCTGGAACTTAAACACATATCCTTCCAGAAGTGTGCAATGCTCTTGGCAACAGCATCCTTTCAAACCATGTCATTATTGTAAACTTGACACAACCTTATCTCAGTCCAGGACAGCTTCCACCATATTTATTTATTCTACAGCAGAGGTACACATGTACTAGTCACTCATGATTAATACATTACCTATTTTACATGCTGAGAGAATAGATCCCTACTTATAAGACAACCTAACTTTCTATTTATAATTCTCACTTAACATCTACATGTGCCCAAGTGGAAACTTACAGCTTCTCTCCACTCCAAACTCCTTCCCACTCAGAATATGATGGAGGAGACTTTTCATATCAAAGGGGCTTAGATTCATCAAACTCTCCGAAGCTTCTTCACCTGGCAAAACAAAATGGAACTGAAGACAAACATCACTGTAGGAAAACAACAAGCTATGAAGCCAAATAAGAAAACTGCTGAGGAATGAAGTCCAACCACATTGAACTTTTTGACTAGCACTTCCTTTAAAAAAATTAGTATGCAGTCAAATTTAAAAGAAATGCATTTCAGGACTAAACAACAAACACTGCATGGAAATAACACTATTTGCATTAATTATGTATGTTGTAGCTTGTGCAGAAGTCATTGAAGCTCATGATGAGAAAGCAGTTTCTCCCTTGTAAAGCAAGATCACTTGGAAAGGCATTACAGCCATCTCCCAACAGCAGATGACCTGTAGATCTAAATTACAGAGCCAGAGTTATTCCATAAATAATAAGCACTTCAGTTGGAACAACTGGATGACGGAGGGAGAGGAATCTTCCATTACGACAAAGAAAGTGATTTTCAAAGTTTTTAACTGACATGTGAAGCGGTAAATAAAAGGATTTAAGACACATTAATGAAAAGATCAACCATGAACAGTGCCATAAGTACCCTAATGGTAAAATTGCCTCTTACCTGAGCATTTCAGACTGCGAGCCAGCTCAGTGGCCATCACCTGAATTATCAGACCAATGCGGAGCCTGAGCATCTCCACAAAAAGACTGGGCTGTGACCGGACATACATCGCCAAGTACATAATTATTTCCTGTAAGGAAAAATTCACCCATTCAAAGTGGGTCTTCTTGGCTTTCCCACTTTCAGAGCAAACACTGGTGCTGCACTGGGCACAGCCAAAGAAGCCTTTTTACACATGCTGCATACCTGTGTCAGGACTGCAATGCTGATGTCTTGGCCACTGGCTTCATAAATAAGATCTGTGAGCTCCTCAGGTGGCAGTGGGCTGCGAGAAGGCAAACCACAGACAGCAGTGACTCAGCACAACCAGGTATTAAAACTCTTGAGCAAGCACTGGAATCCTCACCCAGAAACATCTTTGCACCACAAAGGTGCCTACAATTCTGCCTGTGTGGCTGCAAATCCCTTTGAAGGCGAGGAGTAAGTTTTGAAAGAAGGTAACAGCAGGAAAATGGTACCAGCAGAAGGGCAAGCTGCTTCTGTAACTGAGGCAGAGTTCCAACTTACGTTGTAATGATTTTCTCACGGGGTTCTGGTGGCAGGCCCACTGTAAGCTGCTTGTGGTGCGACAGAAGGTCTGTGCATGCCTATCATCAGGGGACAGAAAGCAACAGACGTTTCTCTGAGTTGTGTGGAAGTGATACAGCTTTTAATTCCCCAAAATGAAGCATTTATTTAGCAATGTTTAAGTGCATTTCTATTAATTACCAGACATGAAGATCCAGCAGAATGCTGTTTTAACTATGTAGTTGCCAAAGATCTCCTGAGGCTCAACAGGGCTATCAGAGTATGACCAGGCTGAAAGTTGCTTCCCCCTTTCAGTGAAATCGGCAGCATAATGATTAGGGACTCCAGTGGGGCTGGTAGATCAATAAAGGCTTTTATCATATCAGCTTTTATAATGTGATAAACTTTTGTTCTTTATTTAAGACAAAAATATTTTTAACCAATTAAAAGTTTGGCAGTATTGGCTAAACAAAAATCCTGAGTATTAATATATCTCTTATAACAAGCAAACACCCAACCTACTGCATCACATTCCCGAATTAGGCATCCTGATACATTCTGAAATAGGTACTTCCACCAGTACCACAGTGTATACTCTTTTATATCAATCTCCTTTAAAAATGGATGTTCAGTTAACCTGTTTTAGCCTCCTGAATCAAAAACCTTACAAAGCAACGTTCCTCTGATTTTGAAGAGTCTATTTTCTCTCCTTTACCAGGGAGGGAAATTTGGAGGAGGACTCTCATCCTCTCCATTTCTTTGTCAATGTCTACTTAAGTCAGTTTTCTGTGAGCGTGTCTGTGCTGCTTGTCCATTGTGTCTGGAGAATGGAAAAAGTTATGTGCTTAATGAAGTACCATAATTGATTATCACAAATTGCTCTCCACTTATAGGACTGTCACCGACCTAGGGCATCCCAGGTGTGACAGTCAGAGCTTTGAAAATGGCTGGAATTACGGAAAGAGGTCTTCAGAAATATTCTAGGATAACCAGGAAATTAAACAAATACAGTTGGGTCTCCTATATCATGGACCCACAGTCTTAATTGGGTTCCGCGAAGCCCTACTTCCGTGCTGAATGGCAGCTCATTAATACACACGTTTGCCCTGCACCCTCACGTGGCCCCGGCGCTGTTTTGGCTCTGTGTTGCTGTGTGTCAGTGTTTGTGTCAGCCCTTCCTGGCGCCCGCAGCCACCCCACACTGGGGAAAACCCCTTTTCAGCTCAGCCAGGGACACAGTTTCAGAACTGCATGGCAGTGGCTCCAGGGGAGGGGCGGCGGCCGCCACTGCAGTGGCAGGTCGCACATGCACAGTTGCAAAAAGGGGCCTCCTTCATCGCTAAAAAATCACGCTGCTAAGATCTGAAGCCGCAATATGGGGGGCGCAAAGTGCAAGAGGGCCGACTGTACTTTCAATCACTTGAGAGGAAATATTTTCGTAATGTTCAAAATCAAACCTGTACTCTTACACCAGGTTTTTCTTGTTATCATTTAATAGTCACAGATATTTTAATGCTTCCAAACGTCCATGCACATGGCAGACCGCCCACCCAATGGGATGGAAACTGGCAGCATGTGTTTTTATCTCGTCACTAGCACCTTAACATAGCACTGCTCCAACAGTGTTCATGCCATCACAATAGCAACAGACAATTACCAGTGATAACTGCAGCTTACAAAGCACCTAATTAAGGTTCTCCAATTAACAGAGATGAAATGAAGCCTTCCCAGCCTTACAGTGATAGTGTGACATTCTCAGTCTACGCCAACATTAGCACAGTTCGCAGTAGAGACAAAAGGCAAAAACGTAATACAGTTTTTAGATCAGAAAAGCAACCAATGTTTACTTAAAAATGTTTCACTATGTATATTGTGAAGTAAGACTAGAAGAAGAGCAGTTTTATTTTTGTCCCCAGGCATTATTTATATTTCATACCTCAGCCAGGACTTCCACTCTCTTTTTGAGTATACCAGAAATGTAACGGATTAAGCCCCATTCTTGATTGAGACCTGCCTTTCTGTAGAGCTCATTGAGGAGGCCATGAACAGTGACACCATACTGTCCATCCAGCTCTGTGTCCCAGTCAGCACCTCTGCCACAGAAGACACAGAAGGTAATTGTCATCAGGTAAGATGCTACACTGCTTAACCTTATCACACAACAAGCAGCCGGAATTTGATCACCTTGCTCACATTGGTGACAGAATTAAATACAGTGAACCTCCCTTACTCGCGGGCTGTTGCGTCTGGTCCACCTCCCACGAGTCGTGAAATCCGCAAAGATAGCAAACCCACTACATAGTCGAGTACGCCACGCCCGTAGCCACACCCCCTCCCCTAATAAGGTCGGGAGGAGGGTGGGTCCTGGGAGCAGGGCTTGTTTCAGATGTCTGGCTGTGCTCCGCTGAGGTCGCTGAGGATGGGACCGGCGCAGGGCGGGGGGGCAGTGGCAGCACGGTGCGGGAGCAACGGGGACGTTTGGGCCCTCATCAAAGATCTGTCATATGTGGACAAAACCCTCTTGATACCAGGAACTTTCACACTAATTTGAGCTCTCACTTTGCTGTGACACAGTCAACCACCTGACGGATTTCCCACCAGACTTTAAACTGAACATTCGCACAGACCGTTCGCTGAAGGAACACTCCATGTAGTTTTTCAGAGCATAATTCTGCAACAAATTCTGCTGAGGATTTTTTACATGCCTCAGGGGAAGTTTTTTTTGCCCTGCCTCTTTCTTAGCTATTAACTAAGCTTCCATGCTGCTTTATGCCATTACTGAAAAGCAAAGGAGATTTCTTTTCCTCTCCTGTTTCTGAAATTCAGTGCATTACGGCTTCTCTTTAGAAATGTTTTGAAGTGTCACAGAATGACTTTTTAACTCCTGCTGAGACACAGACTCCACTAGAAGTCCACCAGGCTGCCCAACAAAGACTCCTGTGGTGAAACAAGTTCAGATATTTTTTCAGGATTTCCTTTCCTCTTTAAGAGAGGCTGCTAAACATTTTGCTTGTGAAATCAAGAAGATCAAAGACGTCCTCACAGGAGACAGACTAAAATAAACAAAAATACAATCTTTGTACCAGTAGGGAAGACCATCTGTGACAAACACATGCTTGTCTTTGCACCCAAAGCTAACTGTCAGGTTCCAGCAGTATTCTCCTTCACAGGATAAAAAAAAAAAACCCAGTGACTTCACTCCTGAAGATTATTCTGCTTGTTTGTATCTGCATTTTGTTCCCATTAAATCTATTTAAATATGAGGTGTTTACTAATCCCAGAAGACTGGTCTAGACTGGACCAAAAATGTTTTGAAAAGTATCAAGTTTCAGCCAGTGGCGCACAATATGCAGAAGGATTAGAGAAAATATAGTGATCACTCACTAAAATTGCATTTTGCTTTTAGTTAGAAAATAAGACGAAGTGTTCCTCCTCTGCCCTTCTATAAAAGTAACATCAAAATTTTGTAACTTTAAATAGAATGCCACAAATATAGCAGGGTGGGTTCTCATTCATGGAAAGGATTTGTACCTTCCATTTGTGAGCCTTGGAGCCTGTATGTATTTGAAAGCATGTGCCAATCAAGTCTAAAATTTGCACAAGTAATCTTTTGTATCCAAGTCATTTATGTAATCAAGCTAGCGAAATATATGCCTGTTAAGGCCCAAAAGATTTTAATTCTCCCTTCAAAACCCAACCTTGAACAGTGGCAGGCTTTTGCGCAAGAATAATCAGACAGTTGTGACCAAACTTTAAGATGCTTAAGTTCATACTCAGACAACTCACTTTAGTATATGCAAAATATATAAGATATCTGCTTGATCATGGAGTGTTGGACATTCCTTCAGCTGATCAACAAGCTTCCTGCAATCCAAATCACCATGAGCATCTTTAGGTAAGTGCAAAACATTTTCACGGTCCTGATAACAAAGATGGATGAAAAATCAAAGATGTGATCTTAAATAAAGTAGCAGATCAAACTCAAACAGTAACTTTCCATTAAAAAATTATAAGACTCGAAACAAAACCCTGCATTTGAAATATAGACACATCACATAGTTCTCACCAGACTACTGCAGACACGAATAGGAGACTAATCTCAAGAAACACAACACTCAGAATGGAACCTTATATCTTTTTTCTATTATTTATAAAACAAACAAAATTATTTGCATGCTTTTCTTGCCACTTTATGTTAATTGTAAAGAGAAAAGCAGAGAGATACTGTCTTTTTTTTTAGGTAAAATAATTTAGAGCTTTTTTTTATCTTGAACCTGTATCTATGTGGTGCTTTATGAATGCAGATATTGCCATCATTATGAAACTAATATGTTCACTAATCAGATTATGCAATCCCATGCTGAATTCTTGGATGAAAAGAAGTTTTTTTCCACAAGCTATTCAGCAATTTATAGGGTCGTAAAAAAAACATTTCCACAAACAGAGCCTTGTGCAGAGCAGGATCCTTTAGGAGACTGGACACAATCGCCTTTAACCACTCTCAGCAGCTGGTTACACACACCAATACAAAACAAGTGCTGAGCACAACCTCATCTTCATGCCTGCAGGTGGAATTTGGCTGGTGCCTTAAGGACATTCCCACATATCACAGAATCACAGAATATTATNCTTTGTCTCAAAGAAATGGGGATTATCCACCAGATTCAGAGACTTTCGGTGTGTGTTCAGAACTTTAGTGGGAAGAGACATAGGCACGGCTGGAAAGCAAAGCCACCAGAACATAAAAGAGAAAATAAAAGGCCTTTGCAGTAACATGAAAATGAAAACCACCTCCATGAAGCAGCTATAGTAGGTAAAACCAACTGAAATACACAGAGGTAATGCTTCTGAGACGCTGTGCATGGAACTCTTAGACAAGCTCCTCCCTTACCTCCTTGCAGGCTTGTTCCAAGAGCTTCCAAGATGAGCAAGTCAAAGGCTCAGGTGCTACATGCTCAGCTATGTAATATCTCTTATATTGGCCCATTACTCTGAAACCCTGATCTGACCCTCCTAAGTGTTTTAAACATTTTCACAGGAATTAGGCAGAGAAGATGGTCTAGCTGGTAAGATATCATAATTAAAATTGTAATGCTAAATGCAGGCTGATTCTCTGTTAAATTCACATGCTGAATTCAATAGAGGATCTAATGATGTGGCACATGAAAAATGGGAGAAAAGATTAACGGGAAAGATTGGAAGTTATTAATGTACACTGAAGTGAAGGGAAGTCTTCCTTTGACCAGACCATTGAAAACAACATCTCTCTACATATAAAACAATGCATAGGTTGGAATCTATTTGCAAATTCAATCAAAGCATTATTTTGGTGTCTATTCTCCAGTTTATAAGAAATGCAGCATAATTAGAAATACTGTACTCCCTCTCTACTCCATGTGTTCTTACGAATTTAGAAAGTACATGTGCATATTCATGTTTTTCTTGCATTGAAACATTTCACCACAGCTTTATTAAAATTTAAAAGTACATTTTGTCTGCCTTTGTAACAACCAAAGGCAAAACAATGAATTAACTGAAATTCTATCCAACTGAGAAGCTGGAGCAGTTTCCATAACATTGATTTCCATAACTTTGATTAAACATTAAGTTTCATAGCAGATTTTCTATGTGTACACCATGACATGGGATACAGTGGGAACAAAACAGCAACAGCTTTAGAGTCATTCTTATTTCTTAAGGAATTTCTTATTTCTCCTCCATACAAAAAGCACTAGTGGCGTGAGTATGTTAAAAGGCACGCTTTTTAAATACTTAAACTTATCCCTTGTAGCACCCCAAACAGTTTTTCTACTATTATTATTGTCACTACGTAAATGATAGGGGGAAATACCTGGAACCTCCAAGCCCTTTGTCTTGGCCATTATTGACAGTATCTCTTCCGTGGAATGGTTTGCACTGAACACAGGGGGTTGACTGGCTGTCTTTGAAGTTGGAGGCAGGTATGACTTCAGTGCTGTACTCTGCAGGACATCATTTATATACTGATCCAGCTCATCCTGACTATCTAATGTAACATACATAAAAGAAAGGTTTTATTCAAGGTAAAATCATAGTTTATCAGAGGTTTCTTATTCAAACAAATCACATTTTTGCCTATATAGAAAGGCACTCAAAAATCCAAGAATATCATAAGCAAGAGATTTTTAAACCGAACAAATTGGAAAGAAAAGAAAAAAGAATAACTTCTTGACACTTAGAAAACACATTAAGAAGCTGGTATTCCCTTTGGAAGGAATCAAAATCAAAAAGGTTTTTTCTTGCTGGTAGTCCAGAGAACACAGGTGGATTTGTTGATCTTAAATGTCTTTTCCAACCTTCATGATTCTAAGATTCTATCGTCTTTTCCATACAAGCTTGTCTATGACTCCTCATACTCTTTTCCTCCCTCCAGTCTCTTCCACACCTCCCCATCTGCAGATTCTCGACTCAGTTCACTGTGGCAGTCAGCACTCAATGCCACACTATAAACGTAGGAAGAATACACACGAATTCCTCCCCCCAAATTCGTCATGCAAGGACTGTCCTCAGAAGGGTGCATGAGAAACCTGAATCACTGTCAGCTGTGCACAGAATAGACTCTGCACCGTAGGAAAACCCAGGCTCTGCTGGTAGAACTTGTCAGAAAAAAAATACAAAGTGAAAAAACACTGCATACTACCTTTTTCACAGAAATCTGCCGGGTAGTCTCCATATTCACTGTCGGGACTATTACAGTCTTCACTTCGGTCATCAAACAGTTTGAGGTCACAGTCTGGATCCAGGAAGCTCAGATATGTATGAAAAGAGGTGGTAAGAAATTCTGACAGCTTGCCTATCTTCACCCTGCAAACAGGAACACATGCCAAAGAGCATTAACATCCACCATTTGGACACTGATTATAATGCTCACCAAGCTTGCAACAACTCCTCCAAAATTTACGGTACTTACTGCTTTAGCTACTAATTGAACTCCGCTGTGTTAGGGGGACACCTGCAGGCCTAATTCAAAGCCCAATTTACAGGGTGCTGTACATTCATATGAAGAGAGACCCTGAACAAAGACATACCTAAACTCCAAGGATAATGAATGAGGAACTGGGGCTGGAAAGTCACCATGAACAGCAGTACCATCACTGAACTGCAGTGCTGCTGAAAACCAGACAGCACATCTGTGCTGGGTTTGGCTGGGATAGAGTTGATTTTCTTCAGACTAACTATTATGGGGCTATGATTTGGATTTGTGATGCAAACAATCCTGCTAACACAGGGATGCACTAGTTACTGCTGAGCAGTGCTTACACAGCATCACAGAAGGAAAAAGGGGAGGGTGTCTGGGGACACAGGGTTTGTCTTCCCAAGTCACAGTTAAATTTGATGGAGCCTGGCTTTCCTGGAGATTACTGACTACCTGCCTGCCCATGGAAAATGGTGAATAAATTTCCTGTTTTGCTTTGCTTGCATGCATGGCTTTTGCTTTACCTATTAAAATGTCTATCTCAAGCCACAAATCTTCTCACTTTCACTCTTCCAACTGTCTCCCCGATGCCACTAAGGGGACATGGAGTGAGTGGCCATGTGGGGCTGAGTTGTTGACTGGAGTTAAACCATCACAACATCTGATTGTCAAAGGAAGACACTGATGGAGAGAGGGCAAGTAAAAAGACAACAGGGAGGTACTGTGGCATCATATTTTATATGTAGATGAATGGAACACATGAGCTTACAACTACTATGTGTAATTAATGTTTAAATCATGTCCAGTAACTGTGGAAGTAATTTACTTCTTAATAACAGAAGCCCTGCCAAGACGAAGATTTTGTATTTCCAAAGGTTTGACATTTGTTTTCCTTATCCATTAATGGCAGTCAGAGATGATGCACCTTTTGGGAGACAAATCTTTTCCATTACTTCTGAAGCCCAGCTACCATCTGATGGCCACATAACAATTAAGGCTGACACCTCCTTCTCTGCAGAGTTCTAGTACAAGGTCTAGGCACTATCACAAGTTCAAAGCTGAGACTTTTATAGGATTTAATTAAAAAAATCATGGAGACAATAAGTTGGGGGTTCTGACATTACCTTGCACCTCCAAAATAACCATCCTCTAATTTTCTTATTGTGGCAAGAACTGCTGGATGAATGTCAGTACCATCATCAACTAAAAAAGAATAATGGAAGAGTTAAAGCTAACCAACACATTCTTAAATTATCAAGTCCAAAAAGGTGAATTGTGAATTACTGGGTTTTCTCTACAACTCAAATCAGACAAATTTAAAAGAGAACCCACATTGATATTGTTATCAATACTAACTGATTAAAAAATCCCAAACAAACAAACAAACAACCTCTAGACAAACTCTAAAGACAAAAACCAACCCACTCAAGACAAGTTCCAAAGGGATTCCTATGAAATTTCTCTAGACAGAAATATTACTGGAACACACTCTCCAGGGAAGTGGTCACAGCACCAAGCCTGAGAGAGTTCAAGAAACATTTGGACAATCTCTCAGGCACATGGTGTGACTCCTGGGGATGGTCCTGTGCCAAGAGCTGTACTTGATAATCCTTGTGGGTCCCTTCTAACTCTGCATATTCTGTGATAGTATGAAGATAATGGACTTGCAAGTACATGTACCATGTAATCCAAATTCAGCATACACCATGAGAAAATTAAACTGCACTTCTGAAGTTGTAAGTCATGCCACCTCTCTCCTCTCAAACTGACGTCTATCCTACTCCCATGAAGTAATACTCTGCTTGAAACAGAGAAAATTAAGTTTACCAAGCATTGTGTGGGTGATGGGAAACGTCAGGGTTGGTCTCCCTGTCATCCTCCAACACGAAGTGAGGTAAGCCAGCTCTGTTTTGAGCATCTCCACAATCATCTGATTGTCTAGAGCCAGATAGAAGTGATGCTGGTCAGTAAACTAGAGAAGAGAAAAATGTTACATAGGAGTAGTTGTCAGTGCTTTCCTTATTATTTTCTATTTCCTCCCTTAAATCATTCACAAAAGCTGTATGAGCTACTCCTGATCACAACACAAACTGCATGAATCAACCTAACAAGGCCTGGGACCATGAAAAAGAAATCCATGTTTGTGCAAGAGTCCATTTTCCTACACTTGTAGACTGACCATCAAAGTAAGCCATGCACACAGAAAGTAGGCAACCACACCCAGGAGACACAATCTTCTCAATGATAAATTATGACACACTATGATGTGGAAGATGGAAGTACTCTAAACATGGAAGAAAAAGCTAACAATAGCAACAAAAACAATAAATAGGCTTAAAGGCCCACAGGGGACTGGAAGCCAGTATGTCTCTTCAGATTGTTATCTGAAAGTCAAGCAGAATACAGAAAAGGAGGCAGATACTGTGGAAAAAAGCCACATTAAATGTACAATGGTAATGTGTGCTGTTCCCACTACAGAGGGAAGCCAAGAACCACTGAAAGAGATTAGTACGGCTTCTTCAGAAGCTGGAACCAAAAAAGCTGGACAAATAATGAAAAGTATGTCAAAGCAGCCACAACAAAAGTGAAGGAAACCCGTAAGTCTTGGGGAGGGGTAAGCACATAGAGAGCACGTAAATTCAAGCTGGCAAAGTCCACAGAAATTACTTCACAGCAGGAATTAGGAACTAGCCAAAACAATCCTTGAGCCATTTCTAATTAGCTTCAGTAATTCACGAAAAGTAAGTCCCAGAAATC
>WEKX01029331.1:109582-175474 GCA_013390025.1 Pitta sordida
CTGGCATGCCTGAAGAAGTAAAACTAAATTCAATTAGGAATACATGTAACAAATTTTCCACCAAGACGCAAATAGTTCCAGCAAGGATTATCAAGAAACAGCTATCAAAATATTTTCAACAACTAGAACCAGTTATGAGTTTTAGGGCTTGTATTTAATTTAGCTCCCAGGCTCTGAGGAAAACAGGACTCAAGGGCCACTGCTGAGACACTGGAATATATTTAAAGATCTAAGTTTAGAAGAACTCTCAAGGTTCTGGCTTTGCAACAGAGTTTCAGCAGCTCAGCTCNAGTTTCAGCAGCTCAGCTCAGCTCTGGGTTGGAACTTTAGCAAGGCCCTGATAGCCCAAAGATGTTCCGATAGCAGCAGCACAGCTTCTCTGATTTGGAGCAGGAAATATGCTCCGTGCCGGGAAGAATGGCAATCACACTGCCCAGTTTCCAGACTTAAAACAGAAATACGCACTCTGACTTCTGAGATGAGAAATACTTGAAAACTTTTTAATGTGTTTTTCCAGGCATTTTTTCTAAAGCCAGTTTCTCTGGCTGTTGAAAGCAGTTTCTGGAGGACAAAAGAAAGGTCAGTTCTTGCCTACAGGGAAACCTGTATTTTCACCACTGTTTCTAATGAGGCAATTCCTTTTTTCCCTGTTTGAGTCCCTTGTTTAAGACAGAAGTTCTAAGTTTGCTAACCTTTGCATGGGAAGCTTAGACTTGATATTAGGAAAAGGTTTTTCACTGAAGGAGTGATCTGGATTTGGGTTACCCACGGAGGTGGTTGAGTCGCTAACCCTGGAGGTGTTCAAGGGGAGGCTGGACAAGGTGCTGAGTGATATGATCTAGATGTAGATGATAGGTTAGTTGGATTATAGGTTGGACTAGATGATCTTTGAGGTCCTTTCCAGCCTTATCTATACCGTGAATACTGTGAATATTGTGAATACTGTGAACATATTTTTTTTAAATGAAAGGAATTGATTTAAATAGAGGAAATTAAAGCAAAGAAATGGAGACACTGTCAAGCAAGAAAACCAAAACCACAACACAACCCTTTAAAAAATACTTTGCACAGCAGCAGAGAGGGTGCACACTTACCCAGCATGGTGTAGAGGTTACTCAGGATGCGAGCTGGCTGCACTCTGAGAGGGTAGATATCAGCAATGCTCTGAACATTGATTCCACGGTCTTGCAAGAGATTCTTAATATGATTAGATTCTGCCAAAACAGATACTGCATAAAAGAAAACAAAAAAACTACTAAGAAGCAATGTCCTACTCTTTTTAATTGTCTCTATTGTCATCTTTCAACTAAAGCACTGAGTTAACTAAAAAGGCACAAAGGCCTCACTTCTTTCTTAATGCGTGAGCCTGTGAGATCAAAATGGATTGCAAGAGGGCATCAGACAAGATTTTGATTTTCTGCTTCTCAATATTTCTTGCCATTCCTGTCCACTTTGGACCACAAGGTAATTCAAGTTGGAAGGGTCTTCAAGAGGTGTCTACTCAAACCTTCTGCTCAAAGTAGGATCAGACATGCTGAGGTTACACTTTATCAATTTCTTGTCCAGGCTCTGGAAAAGTCCTGATCAGCTGGTGTTTGTCCTCTACTCAATTTTCTGGTTTTGGCTATCCCTGCACTAACTAAAGAGGCCATTTCCTGCAGTAGCCAAAAGCCATCTCGGTCAGTCCTGCTTTTTCTTTCTAGATACAGAATTGAATTTTCCACTCTCCAGGCCCTGACAAGTCTTAAAATTTTAACTAGTTGTTTTTTTCTCTGAAGTGTGTTAAAGCCCTTTCTCCTCACAGTAGCATCAAAGGATCCATGTCCCAAGCAAAAATCCACACAATTTTTCTTCTAAAATCTTTTTTCTCTCCTGTACATAGGGACTTTGTCACCACACAATTCAATTCACCCAGAATGTTCAAAAAACTCCTTCACCTTGTACGACAACATCAGGTTTAAGTCCAGTGGAAAATCTTCTGTTTAACGGATCAATTTCACCTGCAGCAAGAAATCCCTAGAATAAATGTAAAGGAAATACAAGAGAAAGGAAACGAACAGAATTAAAGGAAAAGGTTTCTGATATCTAGAATAAATCTTAACTGATTTTTGCATTTTTTTTCAGGACAGCAGGACTTAAAGCCTGGTATATCTACCCCTTCCACCAAAAAGTTCATTCAATAAAAAAAATGTCTGCACTATTTTTTTGGAACAACAAGAAAATGGTTCAGACTGACACAATCTGCAGACTGTGGATTTCCTATTTTAGACTTGCAGCAACTGACATAATTTTGCCATCCCAGTGATTTTTTATGTAGCTCAGAGAGATATCCTGTGGTTTCTTTAAGTGCTCTTGCTAATACAGGACAAGTCTGTAGACACATTATGCCACAGAGTAAGGAATAGCCTAGTGGAGCTGAAACAGCACAAAATCCTGCCTCTGGAAAGCCAAGTCAGCCTGGCAATACTCCTCTATTCTAACCAAACATCCAGACAACTTACTCAGCTTGATTAGAAACAGACAACTGCACATCTATATGAAAGCTCAGAGCCACCCTTTTCATGGTTCTTGTGCATGTTTTCTACCCATTGTCCCCTACATGCCAACCAAACTGTACTTAAAGTCCCAACCATCTCAAACAAAATGAAATACAAGCTTACCTACTATACCAGAAACAATTACCTCTGCTAACAGGCAGCTAAGGACATACAATGATTGGCCCCAAAGATGTGGCAACTTTCCCACTGGGACACGATCCACTGAGTGAGGGTTTTCATACTCCTCATCCACCTGAGAACAAATATATATATATAAGCAAGAAAAATTGCCCTAAAGTTGTGCAGAACAATTGATAAGATATAAGTATTTGAAAATACATTGTCTATCATCTACCCTTTCTAATCTGCCATTATTGCTGAATTAGAAACCTCCGGGGTTTACTTTTAAAGCTGCACATATTCTGGGATAAGAACTATGCTTCCTTTTCATACTCCACCTCACCCTCCAAAGCTGGAGGATAAATAGGGACATTACATCTTTTCATACACATTTTACTCTGTTTATAGAGAGGCAAAATATACCCTGTTTATTTGGCATGTTTGTCAGATCATTATCATCCTACCAAAATGCACAAGAAGGCTCTGAACTCTTACATGCTTGGTCCCTCTAGGAAGGCAGTTCCCACCTCAGATTTGCAAGCAAGGCATCAGCTGTGGGTTCCCCAACTCAGACCAGCCCAGGATGCTCCACACCCTTAGAGAGTGAGGGCTGAGAAGTCTAGAGTGGGACAAGTTGGCAGGGAGGGATGCAAAGGCAAATAGCATAGAAGAGCACACAAGCTCATTGGACTTTCTCTGTCACAATGGGAGAATCAGATAAACAGAAACAGCAAAGACGGGGGAAAAGAAAATACCTAAATAAAGGAAACAAAAATCCCAGCCCAAACCCAAATCCATCTGAAGCCTATTTCTGTCTCCCAAACAAGTTTTGGAAAAGAGCAGCACAATTAATCAATAGACTAGACAGGCAGGACAGTCTATGCTTTATTTCTGCTTTGAGTTTCAGTTCCTAAGCGAATATCAACAATTCTTAAATATGTCTTGCTATACACATGTAAAATTTTAGACTTCTAATATTTCCACATACACTCAAATTTTCAAGTAAAAAATGTGACCATTTGGAAGCCTAAAGTTTACCATTTCTCAGCAGAAGCTGTGAGAGGTCTCTTACTTTTTTAAATAATGTGCAGTTTAGATTTATCAGATATAGGAAAACTATAAAAAACTGACTTTCCCCTTGCTATTTCTAGTTTGCATACTGAAGGGGATGCTGCATTTTCACAATACCTTTTCTGGAGGGACTGCATACAGTTCAGGCATTAGCACTAATCCATTCTTCTCTCTGATAAGTATTCCTTCCAGAGCCTCTCTATACTCTTGTACCTGGAAATATTTTAAAATGAGAATAAGAATTCACATTACATTCAGTAAAACTGAAACTATAAAGTTTTCACACTTTGCAAGAGTACTTTTCACCTAAAAGATCATATATTAAAAAAAAAAAGGGGGAAAGAGTGGTGGGGGAGGGAATCATGAGTTAATGATGAAAGGACAGGGTTGAAATGATCAGAGATTATTGCAGCATCTCAGTATTATCAGCCTCAGAAACATGAACACTTTCTTTAATCTGTAACATGCCACTACAGTACAAAACTTCTAACATATCCCTATCACGAAGTCACTGGAACAAATCCTGCATGGAATGCACAACGAATGACAATGCAGGACATGGACATCAGACTGCCAATGTCCATAAGAGTGCAAGGTGTATAAATTGTTTGTTTTCTGCCACGCATGTTGCCTGTGACTTACTGAATTCTGCTTTTCAGGACTGGGAAATCAGCTTCTCCTAATTGATTCGCTTACAGATTTTTCCCGTGAAAAGCTTAAAGCAGACTTAAACTCAATACTTAAGTTCACTGAACAGAAAACCATCTTGTGTTGTTAGATAACAAATGAACACAAGCAGCAGACTGATACAAAATAAAGAACATGTAATACACTTCCTTCATGCCAGATTCCTTATTTTGTTCCATTTCTTAATTATCCCACCGGAATTTTTCAGAGGGAAACCATTTTCAAGCACTACCAGCACCTCACTCCGAGATCCTATTTCTGCTCTTCCTGAGTGAAGAGGATCACACAAAGTAAGGCACACACAGGTTCACAATATGATACACTGACATTTTCGGTATCCTCTCCATTCTTTCTGAGTCCTCAGGGTGCTTGTTTTTCTAACAATTGCTATCATTGCAACCACTTTTTTTCAGCAATAATTGGGGAAGACCAGACACTCACCTATGTGTCTCAGTGACTCATTCATCTATGTTTAAACAGTGGAAACCAGGACTAATTGCCCTGACCGTGCCCTAGCACAGCCTGTCTGCACACCATAAAAGCAACCAGGTACATACTGTCCCAGATAATCCAACTGAATTCCAGAGACTGCTTCATGAAGTGCTATTTTACTGACAGGACTGAAGTTTCAGTAAACTTTCTGATTTTCCACCTCATGAAATAATGCCATTTCTCTCTTCACCATTTTTGTTCAGGAGAACATTTTACATGTCTAGTGTCTAAGTATTTCACTTCATTTGCAACACCTGGTATAGAAAGAGGGCTTTTTGTTATGAAATCCTCTGTTTTGTTTTTGATGTCATTTTATTTTTTAAGGAGTTTAGCAACCTCTTGTCCCTCTGCATGCTAGGCCATTGTAAAACACATGTATATTTTATGTCTTTCAAGCCATCAATCTGCAGAAATCCTGGTCTGAATACATTTAGTCCCAGCTACTGGCAGCTCCTTCACTCTCACCAACACTCCCCAGGTGCCACCAGAATCTCTGGAGGGCTACAATCAATTTAGCTCCCCTGACCACTGGATGCTTGACACAGCAATGGCATGAAGTGACTTAAGGAATCAGTAAAAAGGAAATGGCTCCTCAAGGACTTGAGTTATTATGAATCCTGCTCTCAGTAGACAAGCCACAGAGGTCAGGGAAAAGAAGCTTGTCTTATCCTGAAGTAGTTGCAAAAGTGACATCGAGATTGGTGATAAGACAAAACTAGGCAAATAAACCCTGTTCACCAGTTTTAGCACAGCAGCTCAGAGCCTCATAACCTGGAAGAGAGAAGGCGACAAGAGGGTATCCAAATAAACAGGGAACAAAGTCACAAAATACTGTGGGTAAATGGCTTTGCAATTTGAAAGCAGTTTCTTCTTTTCTCACCTGAATTTTGTCCTCATTAAATATTCCATCAATTAGGAAGTATGTCCAGAATACCGGCCATTCACATTCAATATTCTCAAAGAGCTTGAGCTCAGCAGGATCATAGTGTAGCCTGTTTGGATCCTAAAAATTCAACCACATTTGTTTTATCACAGTGTTAAATTAGTCACTCATATTCCAATCATAATAGCAGCATAATTGACCCTTCCTAGTCTCAGAATCTAAGTGACACCCAAATCATCTCAGCTCTGCCCCAGTTCAAAGACATTTTGGTATGATTCAGGGATACTGCTTCTTATTAGACACCATAAGCACATCTAAGAGTTGAGTTTTTACAGAATGCTGAATTAAGTTCTGTCCTTGATCACTGGCTTTCAAACCATCAGCTTCCTTCAGATATTTCTAGCCATTTCCGGGGTGGATATGTTACCTCCAAATGCACCTGGAGGTTTAACAGCAATGGAGAATTTCACCCCTTTATACAAATCAGATAAAATATGTCTATAAAAAGAATATGTCTATTAAAAAAAAAAAAAGAGATAAGATTCTTCCTAATGCCTACAAAAAACATACATCAGAAGTACCTCTCTGGGTGTTTTGTAACCATCTCGGAGAAAGCGACAGCAGCCATAGCGGCCCTGTAAAACCAGACAAAATTACAGAAGGTTACACAGACTGTTCTTCCTCACAGTCTAAAATCAGAATAAAAATAAGCGCTGAGTTTCAAGGGTCACTTAGGGATTTTCCTCCTCTCTTCCAAGCACAGATGAACCAAACGCAACAACCCCTATTTAATTAGGATTTTTGGTTAAGAAAGAGAGGTTCTGATTCTCTTTCTCTCTATAAAAAAAAAAAAAAAAAAGGAAATCCTTACCTGCAATTTGGAAATTATTTCACTCTTGGTTACATTAACAAGGTTTAGGTCTTCCACTGCAAAAGCTGGGTATGAAATAATAGAGAGAAGGCCAGCATCTATCTCCTTTGATGTGGATGCCCTTGGCAACATGGAGTATAGAATAGACTGAACAAAACAAGAACACAAGAGCGGGATGTAAAACAATTTACATACTTCAAAAGACTATGACAAGTGCAAATGGGACAGACTATACTATTTGCAAACAGAGAAGTCTCTGCATAGTTATTTTTAACCAAGTTAGAATGAGAATGATTCACACCACTCAGTTTCATATGAGCTACTAGAGCAATGTGAACAGCATGGACCGAAGCCATCCTTATCATGCTAAGTTCTTGGTTCAGTTAATCAACATTTAATTTACAAACAAAGGAAGAGGGTTTAGGTTTTCCCCCGGCAAAGGAAAGTGCAGACTAATTTTTACCTGACAATGTTCTACTTCATCAGCAAGAACATGAATCACTGATTTGTGTCCTCCATGAGCTCCAAAAAGATCTAGTTCATCAATTGCTTCCAAGGCAGCCTTCAAAGAAAATGAAACCACAGTGCAAAGTCATTAAATACCTTTGAAGCCAAGTATACACCCTAGCACCTGTGCTTATCCTCTGAAGGAAATCACGTTGGACAGAATTTGCTCACAGGCATCTTTCTCATCTTTAAAGGGAAACTTGGCAATACTTTAGAAATACAGTATTTCTGTATTTCCACTTTAGCACGATGCAGGATTGATGTGCTGGTGATCCTTCTTACAATTTAAAGGCAACAAAAAATAAGAGAGAGCTGGGCTTCCACTGAGACATCATCTAAACAGCGAAGTACTTAGTACAGTGAAGTACAGGACGTGTCCTGTCCCATATTCTAAAATAACCCCCATTCAGTGGCCTTTCACTCCTCCTGCCTGAAGAGCTGCCCAAAGAGGAAGGCTTGTTCAAGGTGACCTATAATCAGCAGAGGCTGACACCTCAAGTAGAGAGAGACCTTTGTCACCTCTCTGATATTATCACTTCCTGAGGGAAAGGGAAATGAGACGTCTGGTATCACCAGAGCCAACTGAGGCACACCATACTCCATGGTGAATCACCACATCCCACACCTCTTGGCCATAATATGTTTGCCTAGTGAAGACATTAGCAGCCCGAACACTGGCTTCATTTGGGTATTCCTACTTTAACCTAGCAGGCTACAATACCTGGCTTTGAAGAAGTGGGGTGTGCAGGGAATTCCCCGTGCAGGGAATGTGCCAGGAAGAGAGAAAGGACCAAATGGCCAGAGCCAGGCTAGCAGACTCTTCTGAAAAGCACATCCACATGGTTGTGGTAGCACTTGAATGCTGCCCTGCGCCCATTTTTGTTCTGCAGCCCCACAGACATGCAGCTTCTCTGACAAAGGAAGGATCACACCGGGCAGCTTTCCTTATCTCTCTACAGAGGGGCAAGTATATTATTCTTCTTCCAACAGAAATATGGGTTTACTGGCTCTGCAGAGATCTTCTCTCTAACCAAGCACTAGAGCAGATGTTCCTGACAGCTGCAGAAAGCCTCATTGAGGAACTAATAGCAAGGACCAAGGGCAGTTCTAAGAGTGCAGAAAAAACCCTGAGATCTACTCAAAGGCATATGCACTGTGCTCTGCTGCTCTCCACACAAAGCAGGTATGGGAGAGAAATGTTAAGAGGTAGAATTCCTGACGCACATTTAAAACAAAGAGCATCTACTTCGGCCTCTGCAGCTGGGTTTGCAACGTGTCCCCCACCAGTTCCCACCAGAAATAGCACTTTTATTGAACTCAGATCCACAGAGAAGCAAAGTTGTGCAGAGTTCTGCAGATCATCCAGATATCAACACATCCAGATGTCATGGAGAGATGACATCAGAATGTTCAGGGTAAAAAATCTCATCATGGACAGCTGAGGAACAACAGCCCCACAGACACTGCCCCATCACCGTTCCACTGAGCTGGGGGCCCAGACCAGCAGCTTCTCCTTCCTGCAATGCACACAAGATCTTGGTAACTAACAAATCCTGCTGAAATGCAAATACACCTTTGATCTTAATGATATTTGTCTTCTGTCAGGCCCCCAGCCACAATGTAAAAAAGTAGTTACCATGTTTACATTTACAGTCTTCTGAGCTTCTTTTAGTGTCTCGGTCACCCCATGCTATGGGGGAACGAAAAATATCCACTTTAAGTACATCTTCACTCACTTTTCTCTCTGAATTACTTGTGAAGAACTTTTTACCTTGATATTCTGCTGTTTTCTAGAATTTACATCTGATTTAATCTAACCACGAAAACATCATATTTGGGGCTGGAGAATTAAGAAAGAGGGAGAGAAAATCAGAGGCTGCTTTATGAGATTGGACTTTACTGAATCTATCAGATTAATGGTTCAACGCATCTGGTACCCCTCTTGGAATCCCTGGAAAAATTGTGCTGAGGTCCTTCAATGAGAGCCATTATCATAAAGATTTTATGCTAAAAAACCCCTCACTCACACCAAACAAAAATTCTTATACAACCAGTTAACTACTGCAGTGGCCAAGAAGACTATGCAAAGGAAGCCATCAGGTTTGTCAGTGTGACACAACAGCCATGAAGGAGGCAGCAGGAAGACATTCTCACTTTGGCCATCCCTACGGAGCTCGCGTTCAGTTCAGGGATGCCCTGGTTTGTCTTATCACCACGTTCCCAAATTCCATAATCCTGCAACAACATGATCAAGGAAAAAAAGGCATGATTACATAAAACTCCCAATGTTTCCTCCCTTGCCCCACAACAAATCCAAGCGCCTGCATGAAATTAGTTTATTATTTGCCTTCAAAAAAGCAAAAGGGCTCCAAGTCCCCAAAGACTTCAAAGAGCAGCACATAAATATATACCCCACCAGGATCAGGTATACAGTCCTGAATCACTGTCCTCATAGAACACACAAGGCCCTTTATCCCTCCCCTTTTGCATGTTTCCCCCTGTGTCCCTTCAACTCGTCACTTTCCAGAACATTGCTTAACACCCTGCTCTTTGTAGAAAGGCTTTTAATTAGACATTGGGAAATATTATTAATTATCAATAAAAAACCTGATTATGATAGAAAAATATACCTCACCCACACAGCAGTAAATCCTCCACAGCCCTCCCAACATCTCCAAAGACGCCGTTCACAGAGTAAACTACTGACAAGTAGTTTTCATGGAAAAAAGAAATCCCTGTTTTCCTTCTCCATCAATAAATAATTTTCCACCCACGCCCCAGCACTGCTCAGATGATTTGCATATAAATAACTACTTACAGCAACTTTGTAGGCAGCTTCTATGTAAAAAACAAGATTCTGAATAAAGGTAACTTCATCTAGGGTGAAGATAATGCGTAACCCTGATTAAAAGAAGGGAAGAGACTCGTTACTCTGTATCAGAACTGAAATATTTATGCTTCAATAAATTTCATGCTTCTGTTCATTTGCCACCAACTACTGTCCACTGAAATCCAAGGAAAAAACTCACCATGATTTCAAAAGGTCAGGCAGCAAATGTCAATATTTGCTACTGACAAAATACTTCAAATGCCACCAATACAAATGGTTTGAAAGAACTCCTGTGAGAGTGGCATTCAGTGAGTACAAAGCAGAGACATCTGAGCCAGCTCTTGGTCTTCAGAGCAGCGCACACCAATTCCTGCAACTCCCCAGCCCGCTGCCTGCTTAGTGCTTTTTTGGGAACCTCCAGGACAATCAGGTGCCCACTCTGCAGGGGTCAATTGCAAGGGGCTCCAAGGATAGAAAAATACATAAGGAAACAAATCCTTATCCTCACAGGAGGACTGCAGTAGAGAAGAAAACAAGACAAGATAGCATCAGTAAGAAAAGAACACAGGTGGCACAAGTGGCACCTGCCTTGATGTCACCACTCTCTGAAGAAACCCGGCTGTCCATTAGGATGCCCTACATAGTCTTTAAACACGAAACTTTTCTGACATGACTAAATCTTTCATGAACATGTGTGAGTGTATTTGTATAACAATAAATACCACAGGAACAGACACTATTACTATAACATGCAATCCTCAGTAAGTCGTATCTCTTTTCCAGAGAAACATTACTTCCTTCTGAGTACTTACTTACTATGTGGAAGACTTTGAAGCTAGTTACTACTTTCTTTTTCCTTTATAAATGAATGCTAGACTAGAAAAAAACTGCAATAAAAGGCAAAAATACCTTCTGCTTACCTGATGCAGTCATCTGTGCCAAGAACAGCAGGTAAAGGGAAGTTGCATCTACTTGTAGATGCCCCCACTGGTCGTCCCCAACCACCGTGGCACAAGTTGCAGAGTTGTACTTGGCATGGAGGCAGTCTTTGGTACTCTGTGTGCGTTTGAACTTCTCCACCTTATCTACCTAAAAAACACCACAAATCGAAAAGCAGAAACATTTTGGAAAAAGTTCTCCCACCTATTTTCAAAATCAACAACTTTTCTTAAGTGAGGAGAGACCTGAGGTCCTAATTCCTGTTACCTCACTTCAATGTGTTTTGATTGATCACTGTGCTTAAACACAACTCTGACTTTAGACTCCAGTTAAATCCCTATCTCTACAGGAAAGAATGAGATGAAACTACCTTGAGTTCAGATCTAGGATATAGGTATGCATCTTGGCGAAAATCAGTTTGCAAAACTCTGATTTGCTACAGACACAATCTCAAAAAAAGTGCAAGCAAGATCAGATTTTTGCTCCAGCGTTTTAAAGACTCCCCACACCACACACAAAAATAGTCACTCTACAGAACACATAGCAAACACATGCCTCAATGAAATGCTTTGTAAATACAGCACATACTAATTCAACTCACACCTATGACATTACCTGTCTCATCATGCATTGCAAGAGTCCCCGCATCAACTTCACAACGTTCTGCAGGAACAAAACAGACCAGTCACACCGTCACATTGTCAGACTGACCACCTGTTACACACAATATTCAAAAGTGACAAAGCTCACACCCTCTACCAACATCCTGCCAAAGGTAAAAAACCAGGCGTATTTACCCAATGCTTTGGATACTTTTCTTGCTTTTAAATACACTAATCTATTTTTATTCCTATATCCCTATCTAGGAGAACAAATCCCTTCCCAGTGGCCCTCTCCAAACAGTGGAACTCTGTGGTCCTTCTGGAAGTAAGAGGAACCCCATGTCTCGTGATTATAAATACGATTTTTAGAGTCACAGATCCAGAGAACACTGGTAGGTGACTGCAAGACATTGACATGACTGCAAGATCTGTACAGCTTCTTCCACTCCTTATAGAGTACAAAAGAAAGCAGGTAACTAGTGTTAAAAAATGCCCTTACGTGTGAATGTACAGAAGTGCAAGATTTTGCCTTAAATAAAGAAATCAACACCATCTTTTTACCCAAAAGTCAGAGCCTCCAAACATGATCCTGCAAACTGAGTCAAAGTTATTCTGTCACCACTGAGCTCCCTGGCCTGAGCAGGACATGTCAGCAAAAAAATCTATCCAGTGACTTCAAAACAACAGCAGGACACCAACAGTCCTTCATCTCCCATTTAGCCCACCTCTGCACTTTCACTTCTCATACTCACTTTCCCAGCTGTAGATTAAAAAAAATAATTGTATGAGTTGCCTCCCCTTCTAATTCTCCAGCACGTCTTAACAGTCTGGAGATGGTCACCTTCTTCTCTGGATTGATCAAAATCCGAGAAAGGCTTGTAAATCTGGGCACACAATCTCCCAGAAGCCTAATTTTCAAGAATTGGGCAACCAATGGCTCCTACACATTTTTGTTTTATTTTAATTCAGATGTTAGTCTCTCTGCCCCTCAGTTCTCCATATCCGGTTTGCCAGAAGGTTGCCAGGGATACTGCACAACACATGCTGGATGGATGTTTTTGTCATTGGAAGAAGACATGGACACCAAGCTGGGAAAACCTGCTAGATCCTAGACACAGCAGTGATGTGAATGCTCCCTTCAAAATAACTACCACAGGAAAAAAACAAACACTTTAACTGGTTTATGTCAAACTTTGACAAACCTGCTCGAGCTCGTAGGCTTTGGCCTTATCCTCATCCCGGTCCGCGTTCTTCCGATAAGCCATTCCCAGCCCCCATACAGCCAGGATGCTGTAGATGTTGTCCCGAACCCAAGCATCCTTATGGTCCGTACCAGCCGAAAGCAGCCCAGTAACGGGGTTCTAACCGTGGCAGAAGGAATAAAGAAGAAACGTTACCACTTGAAATCCCATCTATTAAGAAGCACCAGTTCTTCCTGTATTAAAGGGCAACAAAACAAAGATGATTTCACACTTAACTGCACTCTGTGGCTGCTCACAATTTCACAACAGAAGTGAGATCCCATCTTTATTTCCCAAACTCATCACATGAGTGAAATGCAAAATTCATTTGAACATTTCATGTAAAGTTTATAGCATCCAGCGGGGCATCCTCATCCATACAGAATTATTAGCTAAGTAACTCAGTGAAATTCTAAATACATTAGGGAAATAGGAATTTAAATTTTATATATTCGTGAGGAAAAGAGGGTACTGAGTTAAGCGTAGAAATTGAGTCTGGAATATATCTTTCTCTATACAACTGCTCTGTGGCATAATCTTGAGGAAATAAAAAACCACTACTTATCTTCTATGTATGTGGGTTTATGACAGCTAAATGAATGCATGCAAAGCCTTTTTAGACCCTCCTTTGGAAAATGTACAGAAAAATTCTGAAGGTGTTGAAAAGCAGCACTGTCTGAAAAGCAGCACAATGGAAACAGTCTCTTGCAACCCAAATACTTCATTAATTTTTTCATTGCATCATTAATTCCCATCACTTCACTATCCTTGATTTTTAAAACTGCCTTTTTCGGTTGTACATTCTTCACCAACAAAAAAATGAGGCAAAGAGGCAAAAGGTCGATGAAACTTTCAATCAAATCATGCCTTCATAAAAAAATTCAGTGAACACAACCAGTTGTCAGGGTTGGCAAAGGGGCAAAGATCACAATAAAGGTAAGTAAAATTTAAAAGGATACATACACCAGTTTTCCATTTCTCCCACACTCTGGTTCACTCTGTAACTATTTTTAAGAAGTCAGTTTGAAGGGGAGGAGCTTCAGATACAATTTACTGGGCTTTGCACGTGATCACTGAACACCACAGGGGTGACAGCCTGACAGACATGACTGGGCACAGTCAGCCCTATTGTCATGGTTTAAACACAGCAGTGCTGAAACAGCCTCTCCTCAGCAGGGTCTTCACAAACCAAGGAACAACTGAAGGACCCCCGACTCACCCATTTGGTGGGGAAAGTAGCACACATAAATACAAACCGCTTAAAAAATTATTTTTGATCTTGAAAAGTCAAACAAGGAAGAACAGAAGAACAAACGTGCAAGGAAAAAGAGGAAATCCCATTCCTGGCTCAGTACTGTGCCCCCAAGACAAAACCCAAGATCTCAAAAAGCAGCCCACATATTCCCAGCATTTTCAGAGGGCAATTTTTTTTCCCCTCTGTCCCATGTAGGATAACAAATGTCCATGCACCTGCAGCCCTGGCTTGATAAAGATCACCCCGCTGTTTGAGAAATTATCCTTTGGGTTTATTTTTCCCCACTCTCCATGCTGGCCTGGCTGCCAGTTAAAAAATAAAAATATCTCTGAGTACCAAAATGGGAATCTCCCCAAAATGGCCCATGTAAGACTTTATTCAGCTCCCAGGGAGGGACCTGCCTACCTTCAAGAGGCTAAACACCTAGCTAGCTAGCTAGCACCATTTCAGCAACTGATTCCTCCACAAGACAGTCCCAGCTTTTGTGACGCACTGGGACTGGTTCTCATGGACAGACAACTCATTAATGTCTTTTCTCATGCCCATTCCGAATGTTAGCAGAACAACCTAATATATGAATTAATATTTTAAGTGGGGTTTTTTATTTTTCAGAGAGAGTTTACTCTTATAAATAACAATTATTTTCTTCTGTTACCTGCTGACACCATATAAAAACTACAGCCTTTAGAAGGTGCTGAAGAATCCAAAGAAACACTGAGTGCACTTAATCCCACAGATGTCAAAAGAATTTAGCTCAACTACTACTTCAAAGCATTATGTCTATGCAGTGACAGCTAATTGGACTAGCAGGTCTCATCCTGCAAATCACACTGCACATACAGAGCCACGGAACAAGGAATTTTACCAGCACCCCATGGCTGTTAGCCGAGAGTGCTGCAACAGAAAGCTGATTGCTGGACTAAGACTTTAAACTGTTGTATCATGCTCAATCCTATTTTTAAATCTACCTGTTAATCTGGGGACACACCCCCTTCCTCTGTCCCTTCAACAATGCAAACCACAAAACACACCTACAGGCCAGTAGGTGCTAATAAGAACTCCAGAAATACAGGCACAAAAACAATGGGATTCTAACCAGAGCAGTAGAACAAGCAGGCCCTCATTTAGCACCTTACTGAAAATCTATTTGATTTGCACCTGTCTCATTGATCCATCAGATGAAAACTGAGGTAAACTCTAGCAAAGTCTGCAGATAGATTGCTTGTGTGAAACCAGATGTAACACAGCTGGGGTTACTCATAAAAGTACAGCACTTTCCTGATCAGTTTCCTCATAAGTTCCATATCCTTTCCACTCACAGTACTCTAGCAATACTTTAAATGTACATAGATGTTAAGCTTTATTATTTTCTGGGCATATCTTAAGATTCACATTTTTTCTTATTCAATTTAACAACTGTAATAAGCAGCTGAGAACATCCTTCTGGTGGTGCTCTTCAGTGTCTGCTCTGCTACAGGACAGAAGCATCCCTCTGGCTGGGGGTACATGGAAGAGCCAGCAGATCCCACACAGACAGGAGCCAGCAGCCTGGTCTTATCCTCTCTGAACAACTTTAACCAGGACTGTAACTATCAATGTGCCTGTTGCAGGACTGATCAGCAGAATGCCACATCTGCAAACCAAGAAAAAGTGTGATACTGACCCATTCCTGCAAAGTGACACACAGAGAAAACTGTCAACGCTGGGGCAGGGTCTGGACCTGTGCTTTTAACACGTCTACAGAGTAGCACATAAATTCTGACTTAAAAATTGCCCCTAAAATCACGTATAGAGTGATTGGGGTGAACACAAGATCAATTGCTGCTACTGAGAAACTGGACCCCTGGCATATTTAACACTTTCTTATCGAAGCAAAACGTTCTGAGCACACTACCTGTTCTTGCAGCACTCTTACAAAGGTGTGTGTGTCACTGCCCTCTCTCAGAGCACCTCAGCTGGTATGCCAAGTCTGCACTCTGGCAGCTTGTGGATGTGAGGTACACGGTCAGAGACCCACATCACCCCTGTGCTGAGCTGCAACACCTCACAAGTATTTTAATTGCTTTCTGGCTCTTCTACCAGGCTGCTCCTGGACAAACAGATGGCTAACATTGCCCTCCCTGGCTCCTTCCTGAGAGGTACCATGAAGGCACCTGCTGCAGTGATGCTGCAGCCTATCCCATCCAGCCACAGATCATTCTGCACCCAAGGAAGACAGTGTTGCATGTGACCCAAAGACAACATTCTGACTTGCCCAGGTAAGCACTGCAACTCTTCACCTAGCTGAACACAACATTTTCCATCTATTCCAGTGAAAGAATATAAAGAGGAAAAAAAAGACCCAGAAACATACCTTGAGCCATCTCTTTCAGATGTCACCGTCCCTCTGCTTGCTGATAGTCTCTGACTTGCTTTTCACACACAGAAGAAAACTGATCTATCTCCTTTTCCCACCCCTGAAATCTCCCAGACATTGAGCCCTCACTGGAAAAGGCAATACACAGTCATAAACACTCATTCTAGTACTGTAAATAGCCATTAGAAAATTCTGGGTCACCAATATAAACTCTTCTATTAGCCTTTAGTTACCCTTTTTACTATTGTTAAATATTAATATCATGAAGGCACAGCTTTTATGGGGCACATTTGAGGTCTGGATCTTTCAGGTTCCATCTCTAATGGGGTTTATTATCAGCATCCTCACCTTATAAACATGGCAACAAGGCAGACACTGGAAGCCAAGATTACCTGCCCAGGGTCATTCTCCTGGCAAAAGGCAGAGGCAGGAACACAACTCAAAGCACCTCTTGCACCCCA
The DNA here is from genome assembly GCA_013390025.1 of Pitta sordida. NCBI lineage: Eukaryota > Metazoa > Chordata > Aves > Passeriformes > Pittidae > Pitta > Pitta sordida. The sequence continues at coordinate 126,435 of WEKX01029331.1, forward strand.
GCACTGGTAGAGAGCAAAACTGTGCTCTCACACCACTTACATCATGTTCTTGATGTTCTCACATTTGTTTACAAGAGTTTACAGGTGTCTGGATCCTGTGGCCCACAACAAAAGTTAGTGACAAAATCTTACTGACATAAGCTTGATTCGGGTCCCAATTTCTTCTATCACTGCCTTCCAGTTTCTTGTAAGTCTCACCAACAAAGCGTATTTGGTACCGATTTTTGCAAATAATCCTGTTGCTCTCATCGTTATGTTTAAACTGAGGCACGACATTGCCGAGCACACCGAGAGTCCTCAGAGCCCACCTGTGTGAAGCGAGCACACAAAGCCGAGAGCGCTGCACTGACCAAAGAGCACAGGGTGGGTAACAGCTTTCCCCAACCATCGTTCGTTCGTTCTTTCACTGCCCACACGTGTAGGCAGCCCAGCCCAATGAGCCAGAGCCCCTGCAGTGTTCACAGTGGGAGAAGAGCCTGGAATCTCCGGGACGTGCCCAGCCGCACACACAGAGGGAGCCCCACACTGTCCTGGATCCACAGCGAGCTGTGCTCACAGACACGGCTCAAAGTCCTGCTCCCAGCGCTCGTGTTACCAGGGCTTAGCAGTGTTGTCGCCATGCATTTACATCTATATACGTAAATATATATACATATATACCTATATACTGTGCAGTGGGTGCCTGTGTACCGTAACACAGAATCACACAATGTACTGAGCTGGAAGCGCCTCATACGGATCATCGAGTCCGACTCCCGGCCCTGTGCAGGACACACAAGAATCACATCGTGAGCCTGAGCCTGCTTTGTTCAAACACTTCGCTCGGTGCTGTGGCCACTTCCTGGGGAGCCTGTTCCAGTGCTCAGCCACTCTCTGGGTGAAAGACTTTTTCCGGACATCCAACCTAACCTTCCCGACTCAGCTTCGTGCCATTCCCTCGGGTCCTGTCACTGACCACGGAAGTGCAGAGACCCGAACCGGCCCCTCCGCTTCCTATCCTCAGGATGCTGGAACACCACGATGAGGTCTCCCCTCAGTGGGAGGGGGTGGCCATGAACACATTCTATACACAGTATTAGGTACTACGTGTTTGCGAGCTCGGGCTCGCTGCATTTTCCACATGCTTTCATTTGCACAGGGGACAGCGAGCACCGCCGGGATCCGCCGCAGCCCTTCCCTGCGCGCCTGCCCCGCGGACCGAGATGCGGAGGGAGGAGGCCACGGCTGGAGGAGGGATGTTCTTCGTGCCCCTTCAGCAGCCGGGCTGCGGTGCCGGCGCCCCTCGTCATGGCCCCTTCGCGCCGGGCCCCCCCAGCCCCGGCCGCGCTCACCTGGTGGCACAGGATGGTCCGCTGCACAAGACGGGCGTAGCCGTCCAGCCGCACCCCCGAGTTGCTGCGGCTCCTCATCGCCCCGCGGCCGCCCAACCCTCCCGNAGGTACCGGGCAGCCGAGAGGGAAAACGCCAGGCTTTGTCAGGTGTTGTCACAGCCCAGCCTGCGCTTTCCCACGTAAGAAAGAAACGAGACTGGGAGACTTGTGAAGGAAATGAGGCTGCTGTTCCCAGAGCCATTCCCGAGGGGCATTCCTGGATGGATTTGTCCTTGCCCGGCCGCTCCCCAACAGCAGCGAAGGGCAGCAGTAAGGGATGTGAGGCAAACGGAACCAAGAAATTTACAAACACTTAAAACCACAAACAAACAAAACCCCAAACGTGTTCCATACAGTTTTCAAAATCTTCAGGGCATTCCCTCTGTGCCCCTGGCAACAGGAAGAAAGACAATGTTAAGTGTTAAAGCACCGAGCAGGTGATGCAGAGAAGCTGAAAGCGTGGGATTCACTCAGATTTCAACGAGGATTTTTTCCCGTTGTCTTCCCCCCTCCCCCGCAATGAAATTGCAGCATTAACAGAGTTAATACTATAACTTTTTCTTGCTGTTCTTCCTCTTTGACTGTGCAACTGACAGCTGTGGCTGAGAAAACAGCATTCAAAGAGGAAAGTTAGGACTCCCCAACTCTCAAGAATGTGTATCAAATAAAAATCATTTAAAGAATCCTAACGTATTTTAGTATGCAAAAAATAGAAAGAAAAGGTAGACTCCAAGCATGTCAGTGACAGTGGAATATGTGTTTTCATAGGGAATTTAATTACTGAGGCCAAGCTCAGGAATGTGCTTTTGCTTATCGGATTCTTGTGGAAGAGCTTCAGCAGACCTGAGGGGCAGGCACTGGCTGACAGATTTATGTCAGGGTTTTCTCTGCTAAACTCCAGATCTGCTAGAACCATGAAAGGATAAAAATGTTGAAGACAATAAATGTAATGCCAAGGTCAGCTTGTTCTCCAAGAGGTTACGTACTGCAGCCCATGTAATGTGAAGAATTGTAACACAGCCCAGTATTAATGACACATTTATCGAAAAGAAAAAGTTGCTGTATTTTATATGTTGTACTTGCTTTTGAACTTGTACTTTTTTACAGTTGAAAATATAAATATAAGAACATTAAATAAATTTACAAGAAACACTGCAAAGGCAATTAGCCAAATAGTCAAAGCATTCACAGAAATGCATTCCAGCTACTAGCATTCCAGGACCGGCTTTTATCAACATGCAGCTAAAACCTTGTGGATAAACACAACAAACACGTACTTTAAACTCTCACATTAACAGCATATTCAGAGTAATCTTAGACATAGATGACTGAAAGAACCCAAGTGTTGCCCACAGAACCACAAGAGGGTGTGAGTACTTAAGAGTTCAATTGCTGAACTACAACAGAGTCCCAGATAGGAGGCATTTAACTGGTGCATTTTGTTGAGAGCAATGTTTGAGGGTTTCCGGATGAGTCCTCTGGAAAAGCAAAGCCCTTGCTCGCCTTCAGAATGCATCTGCTTCATATAACCCCCTTTGCAGGGTCTGCTGCTCTGCAGTCTGGCACCAGTTTGTTGTAGTTCTTGCTCCAAGAGCATCCAGCCCTTGCCCAAGAACACAAACTAATACAGCAGTGGTCACAGCTGCACACCTGTGTGAGAAGGAAGAGCTACAACCAGGGTCAGGCTAATTTGTGTTCAGGAAGAATCTTCATAATGGTGTATGCGCTGTCAGTTGTTTTGCATGAAGAGCCAAAATCCAGCTTTTTCAGGGAAATATCACAAGGGGAATTAAATTTTGCTTCAGCAACTACTGAGCTAGGGCTTTGGGATTTGATTTCCCAACCAAGGGCCAAAGCACAAGACACAAGCAGAAATATTCGTTAGAGTAGCTCAAGAGTTGCCCCTTAAAAAACAGCCACACAATGCAACAAACAGTTTCTCAGCTACTAAATACAGCAGCTGGCATTTATTATTTCTGTTTTTTCTTTCAATAAGCCTCAAATTTCTCTACTTTCATCATTGCAAATGAGAGATGGCAGAGTGTTTAATCTCTGGAGCCACCTCTCAAGATAAAAACTGAGCCTGCTGAAATCAACGGCAAAAACTCTGATGGCGTAACTCAAGCCAGTAACATAACTGAGCTGTGTTTAATAACCTACTGAATACTTCATTTATCACTCCCTCTTTCAGGGCGCTCTGCTTGGATTATATCCAGTTTCTATCCCTCTGTGGTGTACAAAAAGGTTGCTAACACTTCAAGACTGACCATGTTTGTTATTTAGTTTTCTGCATCTAGTGAATATATTCAAACCAGTGTAAGTGATTCCACTTACTGAACAAAATACCTTCTGTATCATTCTATGTTAAAGTTAATTAACTAAAGAAAAATGTGAACTTACAATAAAAGTTAAAAACAAAATACCTACTATTTTTCTATACATAGGAATATTTAATTTTATATTACAAGAAATAAATATAAAACTATCACTGAGGTGCTTAAGGCTTGATATTTTTCTGTTTATGTACATCACTACAGAGTTTGCTACTACAACATACAAAAGGTTGAAGACAGTGTAACAGTTTCAAAGTTAACAGCATTTCCATGCACAAGTTGTAACTTTCTACATTTGTACAGTACTATTAAGCTTTATGTCCAGATAAACTTAACTGTAATGAAAAAAGTCTAAACAGAACTTTCACTTTGATGTAAAAAAACCCAAACCTTAAAAAGCCCACTCTGATGTAGAATCAAAATGGAAATGTACCACCTATAATCTGACATCCAAGACCTTGTCAAAATAGTAGCTTCCTTTTTGTTTTCCCTTGTCAATCCACTGCATGGCTGCCTTGAAGTTCCAGTACCAATAGTATTAAATAAAGTCAGTTCTTGGTCTGCTCACATTATGTAAAACTGTTAAAGTAAAACTCTACTTCACACTGTAAAACAATGCACTGTTTAGAAGGAAATCACATTTTCTCCATAGAATTTAGGCTTCCTCTCTTGGGAGTCCTTCTGTGAGAGATATGACTTTCTTGCCTGCCAATATCATCCTTGTCTTGAAATACAAGTTGTTTGCCTGGAAAGTCATGGAGACACACATCACCATTCTGTACACTGAAAGGAACACCGTTCTTCTCACTGGGAAGATGGCCTGTTGAAACAAAAAGAGTGAGAAAGGCTCAGAATTAAGTCTCTCATGCTTTTTCAGTCACTGAAACGAATCCATGGACTCTCATTTTATCCCTGTAACAATTTTTTTTTAAAAATGTGGATATTTTTGTACTTATTTTGTATATATTTCTCTTCCTGTGTGAAATCATAGTATTTGAGAAATCAAAATTCTCAAAATGTAGACTTTGAGTTGAAATAAATACCACTAGATAAATAAATAACCCTAAATATCACTAGATGCAAAATACGTCTTGTTTTAGTTTTGCTTGATCAAGTCAGGTTTACAAGGTTTCTCAGGTATGGTATGCAGCTGAACGAAAAAGTTGTTGGAGGAAACAAGGATATTTTTTTCCTTTGAAAGGCATTCAACTTGTATTTCTGGAGGGGACAAGAATATGGCTGAGGTTCAAACATGGGTCAAAGCCATACTTAGACAGGAGAGAATCTGACACATTTAGGTGAATCTATCATAAACACACGTAATGCCACTGCTAACCAAAGCCTTTTATTGAAATGCTCCACAAACGCTCAGTTCACTGGACAGAATCTCCTACCTAAATGCATCACATTATAAATATTTTTTAATGAGAATTTTTATTTTTTTTTATTCTAAGTATTTGTATAACTGTTTTGTTTGGATTTTTTAAATTTAGTTACTAACTTAAGCAGCCATCAAACACTTAACAGGCACAAACATAAACAGGGTGAGATGAGCAGAAGAGTTTTGTCCATCAATCCAAATCACAAAAAGGCTGAAATGACAGAAAATAACCATTCTTGCTGACACTGTAATTGTTGTTTAAACACCCACCTGAATACAACTGTTTTAATTTAGAACTGTTCAAAATAGCTGTGCCTTAATGTTAGAGCAAAATCTAAGAGGAAATAAGGCTATTCTGTGAACGAATTTAGAAAGGTGTTTTCTCTTCCTCAGTGAGGAAATCTATGGGTTCAACCATGTGATGTCTAATGGTAGTTTCCCAAACACGGAGATCTGTCACAGAAAAACTGGTAACAACAAAATACTATTTGAATGCAATGAAAATGTGAAGTTACACCGTTCAGAAGGCAAGCAAAGCCACTGACTGAACAAACATCCCAAACTTATAATGACAATGAACTTGGAATAGCATTTCAGTGGAAGCAGTGAGGCCAAAAACATAAAGTGTTTACAGCTCAGAATATTTACGACATAGATCTTAATTTCGAGAATTATAATTTTCTTTTTGGAGCTCACTTGCTCCAAATGTGCATTTTGAGCTCACTTGCTCAAAACGAAACATTTACAGTGGTAAGTGTCCCCACCTGGCATGTGGGAAACATGGGTTCAATTCCTGCAGGGAGACAGTGTTAAGAGTTGGACTCGATGATCTTTGTGGCTCCCTTCCAACTCAGAATATTCTGTGATTTCTGTGATTGCAATATTATTTTGTTATTTTGTTCTGGCTGTGTGAGGCCGGCAACCAGGTCACATGTTCCTATCCAACACCAATCAACTACCTTTTGGAGGCATTTGCCCAGCTTCTCTGAGATACAACTGCCCCATGTTTGGAAGATTAAGGGTAAGAAATTGCCTCAGAGCTCTGCTGGGAGGATCAGCTCTAACCAAGCATAGGTTTAGCATCTTATTGTGGAAGTTGTAAAGACACAGAAGAGTTATTTAATCAAACTATGCATGCAAGGTATCATACAACCCTCTTGAGGTGAATGAAGGATGTGGTACAAGCCTCACAGCATTCAGAATACACAATGAAATACAAGAGGAAATGAGGTGCATCATCTGAGACATCCATGTTCATGAGTGCAAAGGAATGAAGCTGCTTTGTCCAAGAGGCTTTTGGCATCAGACGCACAGACTCTCACACTGGAAAGATCTAATTATGTGAATAAACTAGGACAGAATTGGAGCACATCCCACAGAATTAGCATCACTCAATGGTTTAGATCATCAATTTAGCATCTCATTCTAAAATACTATCCAAAACAACAAAAACATTTTCCAGAAAGCCACAACAGGACCATTCATTGAGTTGCTACAACAAACAAGTTCAATAGAACATTTCTGCTATGTTTATTTCTGTTGCGAAAAGCAGCCAAAGTGCTTTTGTAGCTGTGCACAAGCATGTAAAATGTTGCAGGGAGAGGCAGCATCAGAGTAATTAACACTGCTGGGGAAAACACCCTACAAGACATGCAGGCTTTTGTGGCTCAAAATTTCTCTCCTTGAAAGGTAATACTTCCACCTAAAATACTGCCTGATTTGATGGTGAGAGCTTTTTGACAGTGAGAGTTACTGGATTCTAGTTCTCAATTGACCTGTGAGACACAGAGTATGTTAATTATTGCATTCTGTGGTATTCAGACAGAGAGATTTTATAAAGGAATTAAAAAAATAAGACAAAACCACAACACTAAACCCAAAACACCCTGGAACTAATTCTACAAGTTCAATTTGGAAAGCTGTTCAGGGCATGTCCAAGAGCCATTTTTTGAAGTTGTTGTGATTTCTATACAACATGCAGTTGGTATCTTCAAATGTACAGTAATTTATTAAGAGAGTAGCACATGTGAATTCTGCAGCTTTTACTCTGTACATCTGAGAGGTTATCTGCTGAGATTATCCCACTGATTATCTGCTGTCTTCTGACAGAATAGGCCAGGAAATGAGGACAACGCAACCTCTCCAAGCACATTCAACAACTTCAAAATAAACATTCTAGCTGATGACATGACTTTTTAGCCTCAGCTGTTGATCAGTTCGGAAAAACACCTCAGGCACATAGGAGCAGTGTTGTCTGAGTCTTGACAGACTTAAGTTTTTATGCATTACAGATTTGTAAGCTATTTTTCTCTTTGGAAAAATTCATTGTCTTTACAGAGAGCTCAGATCAGTAGCAAGTGTGCCCAGGAAGAGTATGAAAAACTAGATTTTGTCCACTGAAAAAAGATCAGTTATTTAACAAGCACATTCAGTAGTGATTTATATCAAGTTTTCTCAATAGACAAATAATACGATAGACAAAATTTCAACTGAATTTGAGTGGAGTGCTACATATGCCTGCATTTCAACTTCTGAGGAACAGAGCAGAGGCAGCACTTCAGAGGACAATACTATGTTAGAACAAGAAGGATAGAGAATTTTACTTCTAAAGAATTGTTTCATTCAACAAAGGTGCTCCTGCTTGGCAAAAACATTCTTAAAAACCCACAGGGGAAATAAAGAGCCATAGAGAAATGAAGTTTCAATATTTTCTCTGCAGCTAACAGTGAGGAAGCCCTCCTAGCAGTGCTCTTTTCACTGAGATGATATTATAGGTTACAGTCTCCATTTTCTCTTACTTCTCCTCTCATAAGCTTCCATATGAGCACTCCATGAATGTTCTTCCGGATATTACCTCCTGCATAATTTCTTTCACACTTTCAAGCTATATTACTGCCTTATGCTTCTTTCTTCTTCAGGCCATGTCTGTGTTAGTAAGGTTTAAAATATGAACTATTCCAAAACATGCTTGAAGTTCATTGTCATACATTCAGGTGATAAGAAAAGTGTTAGTGTATCAGCAGTTGCTGTAAGTAATTGCTATAATAACAAATATTACCTCTTAATTGAAATATAAATCAAGAGTTTCCACTGAGTAGGAGAAATGGATATTTCACAACTTTGCCTACAGATCCCTAAAATGGATGTGTGATATTATTTGTGAGGAAATCCTGAAATATTCTGACTATACTTATAAAAACCTTTTGTCAGTACTTCCCTTTACATCAGCATGAAAGAACACACCACTTGTGTTTTAAGACAAGCAAATAATAGCTTGAGAAATACTATTTTGCATTATACTTACCGTTTCCGTTCGCATGCACTGAATAGTCATTATTCATTAGCAATGTTGTAGAGTTGGTGGAGTTACTGTTTGATTGCAAGGAATTGGAAGAACTGGATACTCCTTGATTTACAGTCTGCTTCTTTAAACCATTAGTAGCAGTTCTACTCCAGTCTACAACAGATACGTGGCAAAAAAACATAGCACAACTCATACAAGCAAAATATTAAAATACAGTTAATAATAAAACTGAATTAAAATAAAATCAAGGCTTTATGCACTCTTTTTACGGTATTCTAGACAGAAATATATTCTCCTAAGAATTTAATTATTCTTGATGTTTAAAATTGTTTAAGTATAGTTCCTTTTTCTCCTGCCCCTTTTTTAACACAAGAAGCCAACAGCCATAGTTTTACAACTGCAGACCAGATGAAAAAAAATAGCTAATATGCAGTTGATCTCTAAGTTAAAGTGTATGTATATAACTTTACAAGAAGTCAACTACTGAATAACAAAATAACATAAAATACTTTATAGCTTTTTTGGTTTAAACCATGCTTCACTTTTTTTTTTCTGAAAGTCACTGGTAAAACTACAGTCGACCCAGAAGCTGGAACAAAACTTACTGTTTCTAACTGACCAAAAGTCTTCTGCAAAACACGCCTTTATCCTGCAGTGGAAGAGGTCAACTGCAGTTAACAGCTTAATGCAACAGCATGTAAGCATCTAAGAACTCTATCAGCTACCACCTTTAAAGAGTATGATTTATGAGGTTTATTATACCTTGGGTAATAAGTTAGAGCTGCAACTGCAGCAGCATGATTGATTTTTTTAAAAAGTATTACAAAACACTAGGAACTTAACAGAGTATAAATATTCAGAAGTGAAACACAACAAAATATTTTTAAAAAATTCATATTTACCCGAGTTTTCAGCCAGCCTGAATTTCCCACAACACAAGTATCTTCTCCACTGTTTACGGACATTCTCCTTTGTTACACAATAGAAAATGAAAATGAAGAACCCTGCAAAGCAATAAAATTAGAGGATGTTGCTAAATTTACTCCTATTACTTATTAATGAACAGTGTTTGGCTTTTCTTTCATTTCTTCAGAATTTCTAACCAAAAGTAATGACACCTTTCTTTGGTGAAGAAGTTTACAGCTCTGAACACTGCAGGGTACTTTCCCCTTACATAGGTTAGAGGAATCCTACACATGAATGAAAAAACAAGTACAAGCACAACCAAATGCATAAAGTTGCACAAACATGCATAAAGTTTCCTTCTATGAAAGAAAAAGAAAAAAATTCTGTTGATCCTGAAATTTACTTAAGGCTTTTGGAGAAGAAGTGGAAGCAATGGCAAAAATAGAGGGTATGATACGAAACTGTCAGGCTGTGCACTGCCACATCTTTTGTTAGCGCCTAACCTGTTACCACCAACACTACAAAATTTTGTGCATTCATACAAAGATAGTAACTCATGTCTAAAATAATAATAATAATAAATGACACGCCCTTTACCACAATTCCTAAGTGAAATATTTTCTAGAAGGGATGGTGCTAATCCCGTCCCTTGCCAGTACCACTTTACATTCTATTTGGCTTCTTATTCACTGCTGACACAGGGTGTTATCTAATGCTCCCTGCTTAGAAGTTCATCATCACTGCCCTCTTTTACGTGAAAATGGCACTTTTCCCACCTGCAATATTTCCCTGAGAAAAGACATGTTAGGTTTACAATGAATAGAAAATAACCCGAGAGAAAACTAAATGATAGACTGGTGTAGACATGCATGGATATTACGTTTTCACTTCTTTTCAGGCCAGTTAAGCATCAAAATCCCACCAGAAGAGATCTCACATCTCACATCTTCCTTTGCTTAAGTATTTTTCTAAACTAACTGTTGTTGTATACCAAATGTTGGTTCTATGCCATTTTCAAATGTTCTGAAAGTTTTGAAACACCAACATAAGCTTAATTAAAGTCAATGCAATTTATGCACCTTCATTAGTTCTATAGCAAAATTTGAAGAGCCCCTAACTTAAAACTGGGTCAGCAGGGAATTTAGCTTCAGGTAATAGATTACTCTGCCCACACAGAATCTAGTCTTGTGTTATTTTAACACAATCCCATGCAAGACCTGGGAAGAACCCAGGAAGACTTCAGCAGAATTTTGCATTCGAACTTCAGCAGGGTAATTCATGTATACTTAGGTAACTGTAGGCACCTATAGTATCTCCTACTTATACAAAATCCTTTGCAGCCTCTGACACTCTTCTTTTGGCTTTGTCCATTAACATCCTGGTCTTTACAAAGCTTTATGCCTTCAAATCTACTTTCCAAACGTTCCTAAGTACTATAGGCCATGCTTCAGAGTTAGGCTGGTGCCTTTCAGATGTTGCAACCTTGCCTGTTTCAATTCATTTGGCTGAAGTTACACCTACCCCCTAAGTCTTAGGGGAAGTGGAGAAATGATACAGTTTTCACTCCATTAATTGCATTGAAAGGTGAACACTTACACTAACTGAGTATTCACAACTGATTTGTTGACTAGAGAAGCTTAGTCGCTTCCAGTGCTGTCTGGTTTGCATATGCTTTTAAAATTATAATATTTATAAATATAACTACACTATACCTATAAATCACAGAATCACAGAATCACAGAATCAGTAAGGTTGGAAAAGACCTTAGAGATCATCGAGTCCAACCTATCACCTATTACCTAACCTAGCCAAACCTGTTACCTAACCTATTACCTAATTACCTAACCTGTTGCCATCCTGCTACCAACACACCATCCTACCTATAACACACTACCCTAATATCTAGGTCATGCCACCAAGTACATCATCCAACCTTTTCTTAAAAACCTCTAGGGACGGTGACTCCACCACCTCCTTGGGCAGCCCATTCCACTGTGAGATCACCCTCTCTGTGAAAAAGTTCCTTCTAATGTCCAGTCTAAATCTCCCCTGACGCAGTTTAAGACTGTGTCCTCTTGTTCTATCACTTGTAGCCAGAGTGAAGAGACCAACACCCAGCTGGCTACACCTCCCTTTCAGGTAGTTGTAGAGAGCGATAAGGTCTCCCCTCAGCCTCCTCTTCTCCAGACTGAACAACCCCAGCTCTCTCAGTCGCTCCTCATAGGGCTTGTGTTCCAGCCCCTTCACCATCTTTGTCGCCCTTCGCTGGACCCGCTCAAGGATCTCAACATCCCTCTTAAACTGAGGAGCCCAGAACTGGACACTGTACCCTGCCATAATAAAACTACAATATAAGATTACAGTAAAGCAGTATTATCTCTAATTTAATTGACATGTTCAAGCACATATCAAAGTTAAATTTTTATTGCTGAAGCAAGAAAATGACATTCCCAAATGTTTTGATCATTACATTATATGCAAGTGCCTGTCACATGAAGGATGAACTCACCTTGCAAAGTGTTGAAAATGGTAAAGAGGTAAGTAAATACATCATTTACTGTGAAGAAAGCGAATCCCCAAGTAATTCCCAACAAGAATGTGAGGCCAGCAACACTCCTAAGGTCTTGGATACTTGTTTTCCTTTGAGCACCCAGTTGTTTTTTCTTTTTGATACGACAGAGCTGGATCAGCACAACAATGAACATGCTGATATTGATCAGGAATATCAGGCAAAAGTATCCCACAGCAGTAATATAGAAGACAATTCTATTTTTAATCCAGCAGCTAGAACAAAAACACAGTCTGTCAAGCATTATCAGAAATAGAAATTAAGTAAAATAAACATGAGATAAACATGCAGGTTGTTGAACATGCAAACCATTTCTGCCTCTTTAGAAAAGTTCTTTCGGCCAAAGGATACAAGCCTTCATACAGGCAATAACCACAAAGCACAACATACTGTAGAGTTGTATCATTTCAAAGCACTACCTTTGGTTCCTTCCCCTCCCCGCCTTTACTTTAAAGAAAACCCATTTTGAAGGACCTCCTTCCCCCCCAAAAGCACTTCATTTTAACTCACAATTCATCAGGTCCATTTATTGAAACCTTTCCAGTGGTTATAAGGCCATAATTATCTGGTGATATTGCCAGCACAATGGACACAACTACTGCTGGTAACCCTGAAAGATTATGAGCAAACACAAAAGTGAAAATCCTGACAAAGACAGTATTATGAAGATTTATTTTTTCCATGAAATACAGAACTTGCTTCTGAAATTTGTATCTTTAGTTCTGTTGACTAGTAGCTGTCTGAAAGAGTTTCAGTAGCTGTCTGAAGCATGGCCTACAGTACTTATGTACTATGCAGCATTCAAATTGCTCAGCAGCACAACTTGCAAAGAAACAAGTGAAGTTTTCCACTCCTAGCTTGAAAACATTCTGAATAAGACCGCAAATACCATCAGTCCTGAAACTGATTTAAAAAATCAATTACAGCATGCCAAATTTTCTTTCTTATATATGTTTTATGAAAACAATTCCATTCATTTTGGTGCCTTGACTCATGTTTAAAGTGGGTCATACCTCAGAGAGGTGGAACATAAAGGATCAGGCTCACTGATAATGAATATGTGGCCATTGCAAGGTTATAAAATGTAACGATTGCTTAATTTTCATTTCTGAACTGTGTCACATTCACTGGAATACTTGGTAAGAGGAATTATCTATTAGCAGAGAAAAAGAAAAAAGAATACATACCCCAACCAACGACACAAAATTTAAGAATGTATTTCCGTACGTAGGTATTAAAGACTTTCACAAGGGCCAGATACATGTGGAAAGCTTCCAGGCCCATCCAGGTGAAGGAAACCAAGAGGAAATAGTGAAGAAATACTGCAACTGCAATGCATAAGCCTCGTGTATCATACAGGGCAATCCATGAGTCAAGGAGGAAAACTAAGTTAAGCAGAAGTAATGCAGCACACAGCTGAATAAGTATTTTGGATGGGTAGTCTCTCCGGATTTTCCTGAAAAAAGGGAAATTAGTGACATGACATCAATTGTCTGTGGATCCCTGGCTTAATTCTTCTCTTGTGCACAAATACCAAGAAAAAATTATATATTATTGTTTAAATATAATCCTTCATACATTTCATTTATACAGCAAGAGAATCATTTACAAAATATTTTCAAAGTAATGGTCTGTATGAATAAAGTCTTTTGGAAATGATAACATAAAAACAAACAATAACTTGCAGTTATTGAGTTTAGTAACATGGTGGGTTTTTTTACATTGGATGTTGGACTTCTTTTTACAGTGCTTCCAAACCCCGAATTGTGGCTGTTCCCTATTGTTAAACTGGATGAAGCTTTTGACTGGGTTTCTAAAGCTTTTATAGAGACAAGTTCTTGATGATAGAATAATGAGAGAATAAATGAAGAATACAAATGCATTTAAAAATGCCATAATTCTGCACTTTCTTTCTGTATGTTGTATCTTACACAAATTCCTTCACACTTCTATTATGATAATCCATTATAAAATATATTTCAGTGTGCTACTTCTTCACTTCTTACTGCACAGAGCCTCATGAGAATTTATTTGCTCATAAGATTAACATTCCTGAAGACCAAATCAACACTTTCCTGGTAAACTGGCCAAATTTGTACATTATTAATGGAGGCAGAATCCATAACTGGATTTCACAGAATCACAGAATCACAGTCACAATTAAAGAATAATGGGAGCTTAGTTGAATAGGTACTTACTCAAAGGCTATGTAGGTCACAAGAGTAACAGAAAGAAAAATTGCAGAGAGGCCACAGCCTATGTAGGATATAAAAGTCAGTACCAATTCTTGTGTGGGATTCAAAGGAGTATTTCCATACAAGTTCTAAAAGAGAAACAGAAGTTAATTTCAGAGAAAATGTTTATTAAATGAAAAAAATATTTTTAAAAACACAAAAAGAAAACAGCAACTTTCCCTTTGCAATAAAAAAAAAAAGAACCCATTCTTTTCAGCATGGATCTTATCTTATAAAGGGTTAACTGAAAACCAGAAATGTTCCATGATCCTTATGGGTCCCTTCCAACTTGAGATATTATTCTATGACTCTAATCATGAAAGCCCATTTGATGAAAAATCTGTTTTAAATTTGATTTATCCTAAATTTTATTTCCTAGGATATAAACATCTGCCTAAGTGTAAAAGCTGCAGTGCTTGAGGAATTTTTTTACTCCAGTGTAAGTCATGGATTCCCATTCAACCAGTAGCTCAAGCACGTGACTAATTGAATGTCTGTATGTACTAACACTGAAGTGAAGAGAACCTGAATATTATGTGCTTATTTGGTCCTCTTTTGCTTAAGACAATAAATGCTTAAAGGTGTTCTTGAACCAGGGTAAGATAATAATTTAATAATTAAAAAAATAATTACCATCAAAACTGCAAAACTTGTGAGGTGATTGCATGAACAAACTGTTTCATTTACTCTGATTTCTTTAACTGTGCAACCTTCATAGGACCAGCCTCCATCTCCACCTGTTAAAGAAAGCAGCTTTATTATTCATAAAAGGCTTTATTTATATTACCATGGGTTAACATATATAAACCAACGTGATATCTTGGGTGATCTCAAGTACTTACCATTGTTATTAAAGTCCCAAAAAACACATCTAACTGTTGAATTATCCTGTTTAAGAGGTAAAAAGAAAAAAAATCATTAAACTATGAGTTTACGATCAAATGATTTATGAATTATCTACAATATGCAGACAAGAATAAATGCATACTGTATACAGCAAATGTGCCTGTTTTACATGAACACAAAATTAATTTAGGTGCATAGAATGGATTAATACTGCAAACTGCACGTAAAAATCTTCTGAACAAATCTGAAGTCACCACACAGAACCTAGCTCATGCTTCTGAAAAAATTCTGCTCCTAGTACAACACAGTCAATGCTCTTTCATTGTCTTCCCACACTATACAAATTCTTGGGATTTTCCATCCTTCCTGACTTTGTAAGTATGGGGGACATGACCACACACAAAAGGAAAAACTTTTTCATTTGCCAGTATTTGATCACTTTCTATTACCATGTTGTTAAATGTCTACATATAGTTTTACCACACATATGCAAATTCTAAAAACAGCAGAAGCAATTCACTGTACTGCTATGAGTACTATTACTTCTGCAGTTACACCTCAAAACTCAGTATGCATTATGTCAATACAAGTAAAGACTACACTAAGGCAGTTCCTGAAAAAAGCTTTAGGGACATTAGCGTAATGCCTACATCTTTCAGTTTATAGTAATTTAGTATTTTTAAAATTCTTCTGAGATATAGAAGACTTTAATCCTTGATGCTCATTTAAAAAAGAGATGGTGTATATGAGTCGTAATACTTCCAGATGACACAGTCCTGTTTTTCAGTTCCCCTAAGAAAGAAGACATAATAATTGCTGGCCATGCAGCCCCAGTAAATGTCGTTACTGCAACGTCTTCCATAACAACCCACAGTTTTCCACCCAGGAGTTTTTATTATTTGTAGAATAAAACAGAAGGGTAAGTAGGAAAGATAAAAGCTGGATGGTTAAGTGATAGAGCAAAATTACCTGAAACCATTTGAGAACAAAAATTTATACCAGTGGTAAATAAATAAAGATGAGTGATTTTGAATGTCTGGATGAAGATTAAATGGCCACACTAATAAAGCAGAACTAACTGATCTGTATTTTTTGTACAGTTTTCCTCTATAACAACTTTAGTAGGGGCAACAAAATTGCACTTTAAGTCTGCCAAAAGGTAAATCATACCTGTTTAGGCTTGACATTCTGTAAAGTGACAGTAACATTTGCCTTTAAATTGCGAATTGTGAGATTAGCAACACTTGATGATATAACATTGCTGATTAAAGATGCATTCTTCAAGGACAGATCCTGGAATGACAAAAAAAAAAAAGAACCAGATTTTAAAACCTTAAAGGACACAATACTAGAGTACAGCGCCAGCAAGCTCAGTTATTATGCAGAGTAAGCACTGGACAAAAATCAATCACTTTTTAAATCAGAAGTTTTAAAATGTGTTTTGTGGGAAAAAAACTATTCATATTTTGCTCTAGACTTTATTTTAAAACTCTTAGGAATAGAGGACCTAAAAAATACCTGGAACACAGTGGTCTTTTTAAAGAAATTGAATATAATTCTAGAAGCCAAGTCCACCTCTTCAGCAGGTAAATTTGTCAGCAATGATGAAGGAAGTGTAATTGATCCGAGATTATTTAAATCATGATTTGCCTGAATTCCTAGAGAGATCTGAAAAATAAATGCCAGGTTTATGCTTCATTTCAGTCTTCAAAGAAATATACTATGACTTACTTTCAGTTAAAAACTTCCAAAGTTGTTTCTCTCTAATCATTTTCATGAACTCACTGCTGCTCTCATTCCTCTCCTGCTCCAATGCATGGAGGACTGAAAAGGATGCATCCCATTTCAGGTCTTCCTACCATTGAAAATAATACGACTTTACCCATTTGCTTACAGGGACAGAACACACCACTGTAGTGGATGATATTGATTTGAAAAGGAGAGGAGCAACAACCCATGTAGGTGTTGTGTTGCAGCTGTCTAGGGAGTTCAATATTTCACATCATGGAAATCTTCAAAGGCAAAGAATTTTTATATCCTATATGAGGTATGTCAGAATTCAGAAAAAAGTCTAAATAGCAATTATTTGTCAGAAAGTTTTTAAATGCAGTCTCTTAAGCAGAATCTAAGACCATAAACTCTTGTTAAGCACAGCCTGAGGTGGGGGGGAAAAGCAGCTGGTCACGAAAGGATTCTCCTCCTCATCACTGATATCAGAGCACAGTTTCCCCACTGCCCCAACAGCCCTCAACAACAGGTCTGGGGCAGCGTGGGCTGGCGGAGTGCTCTGGAGCTGAGGGGTTGGATGGGGTGGGGCGATAGGTGGGGCTAATTTGAATATCCATGAGCTGCCTGTCTTCACGGAGTGAAGGCTGCACGGTGCCCTCAGAGACCTGCGGCCCTATGATACTTGAAATTCAACTGCGTTTAGAATTATCAGTGTTTAACCTGGAGATCAGCTGAGTCCTGGACAGCAAAAGACATTTGGTTGGAGCGGACGTTGTTGGTTTTGATGACTGCCAGAGCCAAGGAAGGAGAGGCAAATTCAGCAGATGGTGTTGAAAAGTTCAGTTTTAAGCCAATATAATCCACCAGTTTTATAATTCTGTTAAGAAAACATATACTTAGTATTGCCAAGTACATGCATCCAAAATTCTCAGGTTGTGGTTAAGGAGCAATAATCCAAATATAGTGTAAAATACAGGTGACTCTACTCATTTATTGTAGTGTCAACACAAAAAAATAACACACTTTTCTATGGCATTACATTGTAGGAGAGCTGATAACATTAGAATGATAGTCTTTCCATCTTGTGTAAGTACATTAAAGAAGAAATATTATTTTGGATTATGATTATGAAAAAATTAGCTTGATGAAGCCAATTTATCAACACAGATCTTTAATCTATTGCCAGAGTGTCCCACCTGTTAGAAATCCGGGGTGATAATGGCTGAGCAGCAGTCAGGACATTGCTAACCTCATTAACCATCCTTTCTACATCTTTTGGCTCTACTTTTCCAGCTGCTAAATCATTTTCTATTTTGGACACAATTTGCTCAGCTGTGGTGGCAGTAATGGTGGTTGTATTTGTGGTATCTGTATCTGCGGTAGCTGAAAGTGGTTTTTCTGTGACAAGAGAAAGTTGTGCATTTAGTTAAACACTTTATTCAGCAAATGAAGTAACCTTTATAAAGCAGAAAAATTAAGGTGTTCTCTTGATGAACAAACCATATCACAACTTGTGAGGTCTCTCAACCAGTTATGAGAGACAGAATCCCTTTTTCTCCCTATCAGCAACTTTGCAGACAGCAATAATTTAAAACTCATGAAAACATGAAGTAAGGTTTCAAACTGCCAGCATTAATTCCATGTTTAATTGATTACAAATTTCCTCATATCAGACCATTAGTGACACTAAATAACCTATTATTTTGGATTTTTTATTCTACTTTCAGGCATTCAGTAGGTAAAATCAAGATGTCAGAAATTTGAAAAGAACTTGTAAAGATGTGTACAATCTTCATAAGAAAATACACAGCTACTAAGAATGTTCCTAATCAATAACAATATTTAAAGGATGCTTTAACATTAATTTACAATATTTTAAATAATAGCTTAGTTAAAAAAAAGATACTTTGCTCTCTGACCTTATTTTTTTATGCCAGAAATAAATTTGTTCTGTTGCAAACTTAGTACAGTACCTATTTAGCACAGTTACAAAACAATTTGTAGAGTGAATTATTACTCACTATAACCAAAGGCATCAGAATGTGTTTTAAAATAAATGTACACCTTGTGAGAGTTGTCTCAGGTTTTTCACAGAATAGACCTCCAAGTCCTCAAGTCCAACCTTTGACTAATAATCACCTTATCAACTAGGCCTTGGAACTAAGGGCCACATCCAGTCATTTCTTGAATATCTCCAGAGATGCTGACTCCACCACATCCCTGGGCAGCCTTTTCCAGTGCCTAACAACCCTTCTCTTGAAAAAATTCTTCCTGATGCCCAACATGAACCTCCTCTGGTGCACCTTGAGGCTATGTCCTCTTGCTGATTGCCTGGGAGAAGAGATCGACCCACGGTTGGCTATGCCCTCCTTTCAGGTAGTTGTAGAGAGTGGTAAGGTCTGCCCTGAGCCTCCTCTTCTTTAGGCTAAACAACCCAGCTCCCTCAAGTGCTCCACACAAGACTTGTGCTCCAGTCCCTTCACCAGCTCTGCTGCCCTTCTCTGGACAGGCTCCATCACCTCAATGTCTTTCTTGTAGTGAGGGGTCCAAAACTGAACAAAGGACTCAAGGTATGACCTCATCAGTGCCAAATACAGGAGGACAATCACTGCCCTTGTCCTGTTGACCACACTATTTCTGATACAGGCCAGGATGCCACAGGCCTTGGCCACCTGGGCACACTGCTGGCTCATGTTCAGCCACTGCTGACCAATACCCTCAGGTCCTTTTCCACCAGATAGTGTTTCAGCTACTGTTCCCTAAACCTGGAGCATTGCATGGGGTTGCTGTGACCCAATTTCAGGACCCGGCACTTGGCCATGTTGAACCTCGGCCTATTGACCCAGCCTGTCTAGATGCCTCTGCAGCGCCTTCCTACCCTCCAGCAGATCAACATTACCATCCAAAGTAATTCACAGTAATTGTAAGGTCCCATCTCATATAAATAACATTGTTTAATAAAGTTTAAAAGCAAATCCATTGTATGGGATTCAAATAAAAAAACCCAAACCTTTTCATATTTACCTGTTCTCCAATGACCATCAACTGTAGAATGAGGATGAGAAGTTGAGACAGAATGATTGACAGGACTAACAGTAGGGGTCAAAGATATTGTGAAAGGAGTAAGGGGAAGAATAGGTACTGGGTTAACATTTTTGTTACCAGATATAGATTGGGCTGTAGCAGGAGGAATTTGCGCAACAGATTTGGTGATAGTCTCAAAGTGGCGATCTATGATTGGAAGTTTGTGGGGAAACTCAGAAGAGGAAAGTGTAGAATGTTTAGTGAAATCTACAGAAGGAGAAAGTAGTGTAAAAGGCTTGTTAAGGTGTGCAGCACCAGACTTAATAGTGATGAATTTATTAGAAGCTACAGATGAAAAAGTTGGCATGGTACTTTGAGCAAGAGACTCCGAAGAGGAATGTGGAGTGGTCACACTGGTGGAAGACACAGAAGTTTCAGAGAGAGGGTTTGTAGTGGGAGATGCAGAGAGAGTTCCAGGAAAAAAATTTTCTGTGAATGGTGAGATCAGTGGTCTAATTGTGGGGCTTTGTTTATCAGAAAGCATAGTGGGGGAAATAAAAATATTAGATTTTGGGGAGGCCTTTTTAGAGAGAGAAGGAGAATGATGAAAAGGAACCCATATAGAATGAGGTGGCAGTTGTATAGTACTGTAAAAGAAAAAAAAGGCAAAAAAAGCATGTTACGTTTAACATTGTTTCTCTTTTAAAGAAAATGAGTTATAATAGAGGAATATATATGAGCAATATGGACATACTACTAATAACATATATTTTAAAATCAATCAGATTGGATGTTTCATACACTAGCATTTTGAGGGTTCTTACATTTTATTTTGCTGTACTTGTTAACTAGTAAGTCCACAAATACTACTACTACCTTTGCTGCCTGTTCTGTAAGTGACAGGATGTTAAACACAAAAGCTAGATGCATCAGGGAAAAAAATGAGGAGGGGGAAAAAAAAAGGAAAAGAAGAGAGGGATGGGAAAGTGGAAGAAATCGGGAGGGAGCTACATAGGAAAATACCTGTCAGCTTTTTCTTGTGGAATCCTTCCTGACTATTACACTGCAGCACGAAAGTTGACTCTAGTAATGTCTTAGGAAATCTGGGAAATAAGGAAGGAAAATTTTGTATTTGTACTTACTACATTTGTAGCTCTTCAGCAGTCAAGGAACAATATTTCGGTGATGAACAGCAGCACTCATCTGACAAGACAAAGAAGCATTAACCTGGTGTATCCTGAGGCATAACAATTGCTAATATCATTAAATAGAATATTTAATCATGTGTATTGTGTTTGTAAACAACACTATATCCTGAATAATTTTTGGCTTTTTTTTCCTGAAATTACTTTTGCATAACAAAAGAAATCTTGACCAGTTAGAGTATTGCCATACGCTCAGATTCTTGCCAATGCCCGACAAATTCAGAATTCTCTTTTTATTATTGTAAACAAATCAGAATGCAAAGCTATGGCTTTTGAAACAGAGAAAAATGGTATGAGACACTACTTCATACTATCACAATATCACTTAGAAAGCTCATCTACTGAACAAACCTTTTGATTCAGATAGTCATTTCAGCAACACATTTATGTTCTCAGCTAATTTTACACGTAATCCTTTCAAAGTGTGCTTTATTAAAGTAGCCAGTAATTTCTATTGTTCAACAACAAAAATATTTTCTATCTAAAAATAGGCAACAATCATTTCTTTTAGCTACTTTGAAGTCGTGTAAAGACATAAAAATGTGATGAGACAGTGTTTAAAGAATAACTTACTTATTTTTGCTTTGTTCATTAAACTGCTTATATTCTCTCTCTCAGCCAGCTTCATTATGAATTTGCAGTGCATACTATAATGAGAAGGAAAAGCTTTAAACTCAAGAAACAGAGCTACCTCGACTTTACAATACATGAAACTCACATCAAATGCTAAGTGAAAGCTTAGCGCAAGTGCTAAGCATAAAAGCACATTTTTCTTAGGCTCTGTCAGATTTGGGCATACCTTTAATGCACATAAATCACTAATTCGGCTAGGCTAATTAGAAGAGTAATACTATGTCAGCTTATTATACTTTACTGACAATGTTGATTCTTAAAAATGGGGTCCTCCCTAATCAATGTTAGCCATTAAAGAGTTAATGATTTTGAAAAGATAAGGTTCCAGGGTTGTGGGTTCAATCTCTGGGTGGGCATTTGCTTGGGAGCTGGACTAGATGATCCTTGTGGGTCCCTTCCAACTCGGAATAACCTGTGAACCTGTAATCTCCTCTGTTACTGTAAAGAAACTCCAGAGAGGAGCTAGCAAGTGTCCTGGGCAGCGATGTCAGTGTATATGAAATCTCCAGCATTCTCTCTCTTTAGAGAAAAGTTAAATGACCTATTGAAACATGTAAACGACACCTTTACAATTACAGTTCAGTGACTTCAAACGCTACCTAAACTAGTAAACCTACAGCAAAAATTCTTCATGCTCACCAAACATAAAGACATATGTGAATCAAAAAGCATCACATAATCTGACTTAATGTCTATTGCTTTATGAGTGTTTTGGACTATTCTTTCATCCTAAACCAGGTAAAAACCTCCTGATTCAAATATCTGGACAAACGAAGTTTCACAATTTGAATTAAAATACAGTATTCCCAAGCTAATCAGTTCAAACGACCAGCAATTTAGTGATGAGCAGCAATTAACGTGACAGACATTACGTATGTTTCAGAGTTTGCAGGACCAGCTCTGTAGAGCCAGTGTGATAACCCATGGCTTCCAGACCCTGAACTGGTTACCCCCTCAGGCTTCCCCTGCCCTGAGGATGGTTGGTTTCCCAAGCTGACAAACAGCAACTTGGGATTTCTCAAGCAAATCCCTCCTAAAGACTGCATTGTATTCACAGTTCAGGTTCTGGAAGGACGATGCTCCCAGTTACTACATGGCTCAGCTAATACAGAGACAAAGAAGAAATATGGTAAGCAAGTCTGTGCTTAAGCAGAAGTTTAATGAAAAGCAATACAGTTTGGTTAAAAAAACCCAACAAACTCTAAAAAGTGTTTTTAAAATCACTAATGCTAGGAGCATAATTAAATCAGAATTTGTTTGTTAACATAGATATATTTCTCCAGCCTATTTCTTGAACTTAACTTCCTGAAACTTTGTTTTTTCTTCCTTACAGAGCCATGCATTCTTCATATATTGCAAGACAATATATGAGCTTTTAAATAGTTGAGCTTTAAAAATGTAATAACAAACCTCTGATTTTCTGCACTGCATTCCATAACAGAGGACTGTAATGAAAAAGGAAAACAAATATAGTTTTATCAGGAGAAATAAGGAATGACACTTTATCAGAAGCAAGATGGAAAAAAATTTCTGAACAGTAACAACATTCAGTAATCTTACCTTGCTTACTGCTTGCAAAGTTTTGTTGAACTCTGAAATGCTTTAAAACAAAATGTTAGCATTATGGAAGATTGTTAGCTATGCTTCTAAAAGCAATTAGAACAAAACAATTTTTAAAAGTTAATTACAGATTAAAAATATTTCTCCAGTTGATCGGTGATTTTTAGGGGTCATAACTGCTCTAATATTGTAAAATCACTTTTCAAAGCATTAAACATTTAAAAAATTGACTTGTATTAGTCACTACACAAACGAGGTTTAATTCTGTCATCACATTTTAACAGTTAATTTAAAGTGCAAAAGATAAACCTCACTGTTGCCATTTGGCAAGCGAGCATTTGGAACAGAATTCTAAAACTATACTCAAAGACACAGAAACAGAATGAGTAAGAAATATGGATTTCTTCTACAAACAAGATCTGTTGGCCAATGACATCTTTTTGGTTTTCAGGGCAAGTTTTGGAAATAGTAGTAAATATTGACTCATTCAAACCTCTCCTTACAAAAACAAAGAAAAAGCTACACCAAAATAAAAACTTGGATATGACTCCAAGAATATTTATTGGAGAACATGCAGCCATGAAACTTCTCTTCGTAATTTCCTACCAGGCAGACCTAATCCTGAAATTATACAAACCATTTATTCATCTAGAGGGACATCCAGACTGACATCCTCATCAATCCATGTCCTGATGGTATTCTACTACTACTTCTACTACTACTAAGATCAGCAGCATAAAAACAATAAGGCCTTCAGGCCTAACTGTACTATTTTTTAGAAGAAACTCCGGTGGTACCTAAAGTAAGTAAGACTATTCTAACAATATGAACTTTAGGTTAAAGAGCAGTAATTGACAACTCCTAAAATTTTTCAAGTGGAGGAATAACACAAAACTGGCTCAACACATGAAAAGTCTCGCTTCATCTTTTTCAAATACATGTAACAAATGTTTTGATCCTTATTTAAAATTACTTACCTCAATTCCTGTGGGGTAGAATCTGGAATTGCAATTAATTTTCTACCTTGATTTCTGGTGCTATTAATCTGTTAGAAACAAAGATTCCAAGGGTAAGTACAGCCAGTAATTTTTAGCCTTAAAAGAAAAACGTTCATTTCACACATTTTAACAGGTTGAAATTACAAAGATAATAAGCGTGTTTCCTTATGAACACGCTGCAACAAATATTTAGCATGACATTGTTGTCACAAATTATGGCAGAAATTGTTGATATATTTTGAAAGATATGGGCAATAGGATAGTGACCATAGGATATCTCAGGCCACCATTATTGATCATCTTTACATTTCACACAAGCAGCAAATACCATGAGGATAAACATCATCTAACATCTGTGGTATTGCCTTTACCTAAGAAATATTCTTCTAAAAAGTAAAAGATTTTCAAGAGATGGGAGATGTAGGAATAACATTAATACACTAGGATAGTGTAAGTAGGCATTATCACCACGGAAACACAACACAGTCCAGAGGTGGCCTTTGCCAGGAGCGTACCCCTGCCCAAACTCAGCGCTCCATGTGCACCTGTGCAGTAACTCTCGGTGGGGATGTTGCTGATCACTGTCATACTTTCAGAGGCCTGTGAAGTCTCAGACTGAGTACAGACAGGGATGTGTAGGATAAAGACACGAGGTCCTTTGCAAGCCAATGCCTTTTTTTCTCCCTCCCTTCAGTTTTCCATGTGTAACAATTAAACATTCTCATCCTTATAGTATTATCTTGATACTCATACTATATGGTCCTTGCTTTCCATGATACTGTCCTCTCAAATGTCTATTGTGTTGTAAAAGGGACACACTCACATCATACAGACCTATAGTAAAATTGACAACGCATTAACCACATGTCAAAAAGCACGGAAAGATCATGCAAAAGTATGATCAAAAATATTCTAAAAGCATAGAACTCTTCATAAGAGTCTCAATATGCATTATTCCCAGGATGCAATCTGACTTCAATTATTCCCACACTGTTGCCATCTAATGATGCTTGCCTTCTAAAGGTAGGTGCCTAAATTAATCTTCAAAGATCCTGTATGCCTAAATGTAAATTCTTCATTAGGCAGTTCCTCTCTCTGGATTTCACAGGGCTTCCCCTTCTTTCAGTGGCTACATAGACAATACAGGCCTTACTGCTGGAAGTTTACTTAGATGGAATTCTAATTTAGCTGCAAAGCAGCTGTTTAAGAGGTAATAGATCCAACCACGGCAGATAGAATCCTGTACTGTTATCACAGTAAGAATCATGTTAAGATATCAGTATTTTAAGTGTACACAAAGAAGCTAATTTCAACATGCTGTACAACAAAGTTTAAAAATAAAGAATACTTACTATTTCTACACTTACTGATGTGTTACTTTCTTCGCCTGCCCAAAGTTTTACCTTGCCCACATAGAACACTAAAACCAAAAGCAAACAAAGTTAAGAAAGTCAATGCTAAAAAAATGATTTGAGAAATAAAATATTTACTATCTTATATTGCAATACAAAAGAAGTAAGAACTAGTTTTTCTATTTTTGCAATTGTTCTTCTATCTCTTTGCTTACTATTTCAACAAATGAACCAGCCCAACTGCTATATTCTATATGCAGTAATCCCTTGAATATTGCAGGGGGGTGGAGGGGCGGNCCCTGAGTGTGTGTAAAGCTTCCCTACCATTCCCTACCATGATCTTTCCAACACTCTCATAATGGAGCGGACTCAAGGTTGCCCCCAAGCGAGTGAGTGAGTGGCGCCTGCTGGTTCTGTCTCCCTGCCCCACAGGGCGGACAGATCTCACCCAGGCAGGTCCCACCCACACCATGGCAGTGGCACNGTGGAGGGGCGGTTCCAGAAAGATCCCGCAAAAGATGATTCCCACAAAGTAGCGGAAAATACACATGTCAATTAAGCTCTACTCACCACCCCACACCCTCAGCCCTGGCAGGGGTACCTTCCCCACCACACCCTGTGCCGTGTGCCAAGGAGTGGCAGGCATTGGCGAGCAGCAGGACACACATGGCATGGGACGGCTGGTGCTGTGCCCTGGCATGGTGGCTGCTGTGTTCCCCTGCTCTGCCATGTGGCGTGCTCACAGTGGAGTGCTGACTTTCTCGCAGCTGCTCGCTTGTGGCAGCTCACTCACGGTGTCTCAGCTCGATCCGAGCCCAGGGCCACAGGGCAAGAAGCCATTGAGCCCCCTGCACCCCTGAGGCCCCTGAGTGTGTGTAAAGCTTCCCTACCATTTATTGATCTTTCCAACACTCTCATAATTGAGCGGACTCAAGGTTGCCCCCAAGCGAGTGAGTGAGTGGCGCCTGCTGGTTCTGTCTCCCTGCCCCACAGGGCGGACAGATCCCAGCCAGGCAGGTCCCACCCACACCATGGCAGTGGCACAGTTTTTGCTGCACCAGCAAAAACCCGTGAACTACCAAGGGAGGAGGAAGACGTCTTTGCGGGAAAAAGCCCCGTGCAGTATTGAAGCCACGAAAGTTGAGCCACAAAGTAGTAAGGGATNGGGGTACCTTCCCCGCCACACCCTGTGCCGTGTGCCAAGGAGTGGCAGGCAGTGGCGAGCAGCAGGACACACATGGCATGGGACGGCTGGTGCTGTGCCCTGGCATGGTGGCTGCTGTGTTCCCCTGCTCTGCCATGTGGCGTGGACTGGTGGTGCAGCTCGCAGTGGCACAGTGGCTTGCTCACAGTGGAGTGCTGACTTTCTCGCAGCTGCTCGCTTGTGGCAGCTCACTCACGGTGTCTCAGCTCGATCCGAGCCCAGGGCCACAGGGCAAGAAGCCATTGAGCCCCCTGCACCCCTGAGGCCCCTGAGTGTGTGTAAAGCTTCCCTACCATTTATTGATCTTTCCAACACTCTCATAATTGAGCGGACTCAAGGTTGCCCCCAAGCGAGTGAGTGAGTGGCGCCTGCTGGTTCTGTCTCCCTGCCCCACAGGGCGGACAGATCTCACCCAGGCAGGTCCCACCCACACCATGGCAGTGGCACAGTTTTTGCTGCACCAGCAAAAACCCGTGAACTACCAAGGGAGGAGGAAGACGTCTTTGCGGGAAAAAGCCCCGTGCAGTATTGAAGCCACGAAAGTTGAGCCACAAAGTAGTAAGGGATTACTGTATTTAATTTTACTGGCTATCCCTAAGTTCCTTCTAGCAATTTTTTTCCCTGAAACAGAAAAACTGCACTGTACATTATGATTCATACAACTCAAACTCTCACAATGAGACTAAAAAGCATGGGTAAAGGCAAAGTCACACTGTGAAAATTACTCCCTTGGGGAATAAAGAATTTTCAGGAGACCATATTTCAGAATCTCACTTGAGAGCTAATTGGCCTGTTTTGGAGACAAAAATTAACCTCTACAACACCTCTCTTACTGCAGCCACACTTCCAGTGCAGGCTATAGTTAAAGAACCGTAAACAGGAATGTGTTCTTGACATCACCGAAACCATCTAGCAGGTGACTTCATTTTCTCAAGTATATCTCACAAAAGCCATTCACCAACTGTGTTTTGGAAGCCAACAACATATACCAACTAAATCTTCTTTTGCTATGTTTTTGTTACTATACATAAAGGTAACATCACTGACCTTTACATTTTGCTTTGTCTGTTCTGTCACACTACACTTTTAAAATAGAAGTAGGCTCTTAAAATAATTCTCCTAAACAGTATTTCGACTTCTATTCCTGCTAGAGTTAGGCTCACTGTGACAGACATTAGCATCTACCATAGCTTACTGGTATCATGTTTTCTCAGGCTTGTAATTCTTATCTGGAATTGCGTGTTCTTTGATAAAAAAATCAAGAATCAAAAATAATACAATACACATTGTTTTAAAAGGAAAAACCACCACATTTTGTATTGTTAGAAGTTATACAAAATCTCTCTACATTCACAAGAAAATTTATTACAGACCTCGCTTTTACATGACAACTAAAAGTTGCTTCATTACTCAGAATATAAAATAGTTGGACATATTTTTATAAGAAAAAAAGGAAAAAGAAAACCACTAACCTGAATAATTACAGACAGATGTTACGTTGCATACAATGGTTTCACCTGCTGTAGGTTTATTTGGGAAAAAAAACAAACTACTGAGTAAAAAAGTTGAACTTAAATCCAATATTGCCACAACTATTTACAATCATTTCAATGTTTTAAATGTCAATGTCTTTACCTTTTAGACATATTTGACATACTAGGTTTCACTTCTCTAGAGCACTTACCATGATGATAGCAAACATGCATGCTCTCATCTAGTGGAACAGTCTTCGTTTAGTTACAGCAAGCTTTTGGCTGCTCCATATTTTCTCTTTCTTTAATGCTACCTACACTGCTAAAAATTAACACTGATCCTAAATGAAGGGTACTGTAAACAGATGGGTCTGTTGCATAATATCAAAATGAAGGACCAGAAAGATATTTGCATCCAAGGCCAAGCTCCTACGCTTATTCATAAAAACACTGTGGCACCACAACTTTCCTTACTTAAGAAGACAGATTGGCCTCCATTAATGGAAAAACAAATGCTATATTCTCTGCTGTTATCATTAGTTAACACCAAATCAGATGGACATTTTTAAGTCACTTTTTCCTTTGTACAAACTGTTAAGGTTTGATGCTTCATCAATTTTATCATGATCAATAAACCGCCATGAGCATATGAATTGTAAGCTGGTGGCAATATTTAAATTGTTAGAAAAAAATAGTTTATCAGCCACCAATTTAGAGTCAAATAAATCTGATGCATGGACTTGATCATGTTAGAAGCCTTTTCCACTCCTAATGATTCTGTGATCCTAAATTTGCCTTCTCTTGTCTTGGCATTTGGCGATAAAACAGTTACAAAACTTGTATCAACCTTTTTTATTTAACAGTCCTTAAAGAAATAAACTCTTCATAAATTAACTGATAAACAATAATTGATTGTCAATATAACAATAAATGGCCAAAATTATTTACTACATAAAGAACAACACTTACAAAACCCCAACAAAAACTTTAGAACTGACACAACATCAGCTTCTATTTCTTTACAGATGATGAGATCACGTTTCTTAGATCTTTGTGGTAACCTGCTGCTCTGACTTACAACATAACCAAACTCTTCCATAGGCAGCCATCTGGACAAACATTGTAGAATCAGTCCTTCTACAAGACTGGAGATCAATGTGAAATAAGGCAGACTACTAATATGACACACCACAACTCCAAGGAAAAAATAATCCTATTAAAAATATTTAGAAGCAGATTTCCTGAACTCACATACACTCAAATTTCAAGAAGCACAGAATGAGATTAGTGGTGATATATGAATCCTACCTGGTGTTATGGTGGAGAAATAATCAGTGATTCCAAGAGTTTCTGTTGAAGAAAAAAAAAAAAAGAATTCACATTTTAATTTCAGAAATCTGTGAAATACATGTCACAAAAATAAGTTTTCTTATTTCTACTTTAGACTCTGTCTTCCAAGGAAAAGTGTAGATACATGACCATTTATAATGAACTGAAGTTACTTTCAGCATGGGAAATGCAAAAGCAGCAATCAGAGTAAGATCCATTTATCACATGTTTCTATTCCCATATAAACCAGTGATTCCAGGCTCCCTATTGTTCAGAGGAGAAAATGGTGCTTTTAAGGAGTGATTCCCATTTATTATCCCGTTCTACACAGGCACTTCAGTGTAAATTGAATCACGTTTTAAAAACATGTCTTTCAATCAACTGCAAAGAATAGCAGGATGTGTAGCTCATTTACAGACATGGAGGAATCTACTGATATGAGATGAAACTACTCCTTGTTTTCATATGCAAAAATCAGGAAAGAAAGGGGTAGCAGGTTCCTTTGATTGAGTCTTTACTGATTCTGTTTGGCAAATCATTGCAAGAACATGTGTAATGTAAGTGTCTTTAAGGAATGGGGTCTACATTTTAATTCTGTAAAATACTTTAAATAGTATCAGAAAGCACAGAATACGTTCTATACATAGATATACCAAAAAACTATACACTTGCTAAAAAAGAAATATACCAAATTTACCAAATCCCTTTGGTAAGCAATGTAGTGTTTTGAATAAAAAAGAAAGATTAACAGCTCAATGTCACTTAAATGCACCTCAGAGCCATACACATGTAGACTTAAATACAGATTGCAGATAAATACAAATTTTAAGATTATATAAGAAAATAATTTGGACTAAAAAAATCCCAGATATTAAAAAAAACCCCAACAACAACAACCATGAATGCAACAAACTTCTCCTTTGAAACATTACTCTCTTCATGCAAATTCTCACCTGTACTTTGTGTAGTCTCCTCTGAAGACATATCTGAAGTAGAAAAATTAATAATAGTGAAATAAATAAAAATGTAAAAAAGCCAAAAAATCAAAATCTAACAAAATGTAAACAAGAGCAACGTTAACAACATCTTGCCTGAAGGACTCACAGGACAAGTGATAAAAGTAACACTGGAGGATTCCAAGGGGGAAAAAAAGATGAAGAAGTAAAAACTGTAGGAATAAAGTATTTTATGTCTATGAATTTTTGAGAAAAAAAGATCAATCATGCAAAACATTGAACATGAACTGAATATTATTTATCTAAGTTCCATTTCAAGAATAACAGCAAAGCTTGTTAAGAATGTCAACATTATTTCAACTAATAATTGAAATAGTGCTCTCATTATTTCAAAAATCCAAGAATTTCAATACAAATAGCTGATAATTAAAAAGTTCCTGTAATTGTTTTCCTTCTTTTAGAAGATGCAGATGAATTTTGCATATCCAGTTGCAGTAACTGCTTAATTCAAAGAAACTTTTCCTGCATGAGCTCTCAACATTCATAAGCAGAGATGGCACACTGGGTCTGGCAAAACGCCTCTCAAAAAGATCTATTTTGTCAGTAACAATACATAAATTAATTAGAGTAACGATGAAAAAAGTTTATTTCAGCTACACCAAAAGAATGAAAAAAAAAGTAAATTAAGACAATAGAAAAAAAATTACAGATGTATGTGCTTAGTAAGCATATTTTCAGTGTTAGCACAGGAACACAAAGTGATTAGAAGACCACTTTGTATCACTCCAATATGACAACTTAGTGTCTTTTTTAAAATGCGTCAGAGCAGCTTCACAACAGAAAAACATTATACTTTCCAAATTTCTTTACTAAAAATGTCACTGTCACTTGAAGAAGCAGTATCTTAAGTATAATAAAAAAAAAGTCGGTGCCTCTGTATAGAAAGTTGCATATCAAGGAAAAAACGTAATCTGCTTCATTTCCATATGAAAAGGAAAGGTAGTTTTTCTCTCTGATATATGTATTTATTTCAACTAGGCTAGCTATTTTGAGCATTTTTCAAGTGCCCTCTTTATTCCACAGGCATAATGTAAGAACAAATGCTAAGCATATTTGGTTCTTAAGTAAAAACCCTGAATACATCTAATTTTCTAAGGCAACTAACAAGCAGCCAGAATATTGGGAATAGGAGTGAAAACTAAGTTCTGGTTTCATCCGCATTATTTGGCTTGTTGTATACTACAACAAATACTGAATTAGCTGCAGTTGCTAAAGATGAACTATTCCCAAAGGAAGACCATATCTGTCAAAGTACAAAATCATGTGTGTTTTGGTCTATTATTTCTTTTATCCAGAGCATTAAATGTCTGTATAAGTTAAGCAAGAAAACAAATGGTTTCCACACTGTAAGGTAATACATGTCATTACAAAGTAGAACAAAACAATTAATTTTATCTTCAAAATATAAACAGTGAAAACATTAAATGTTGGAACTCATTTACATTAGAACTTTTCTGTAGTACCTCAGATAAAAGCAGATGTATCATTCAGAAAATAAGAAATATTGCAGGCTTTAGTAAAGTCCTGATTTTCTTACCAGAAACGGTTGTTGCAGCCGATTCTCCCGAATCTGCAGATTTTTTTTCCAATTTAAAATCCCCCAAAAATAAACAAACAGAAAAGAAGCCCATTAGTATCAAGTTTCAGACACATACATCATCATTCACCAGAAGAGGGCAACACCTGCTTTTTCAGAACAACGCTTGCAGATTGTCAAAAAACGCAGCTGTCGCAATCTCTGATTTTTAAAAAAATGCCAATTTTTATGAATGAAAATAGAATTCAATGCAAAATGATTTATTTTCAAGAAAGAATTATACATTATACAATTTGCATTGTATAATGTTAGGAAACCGAAAGTCATTGACCCAATGTAAGTGCCACACTAGCCAGAAAGACATATCCTTTATCCATATTGCTAATTCTGGGAATGGGAATCAAACATACACAACAAGACGCCTGTTCCCAGGTGTAAAGAACTCTTCTCAGATTTTGTGTATAGCAATGAGATTTGCCTTTTCAAATTTGTCCCATACATGTCTGTTTTCTTTCCTATCCTGCGAAAAAGCAGCATTAAAAAAAATCCTAATCCATTTCAAGTGTGGTCTTGGTAGGAACCAGCCAAGTATTTATACAGAAAACACTAGGCCCTGGATTTTGATATTGTTACAGTCAGTATTTTGATCAAAAAGAAATCAGGAAATCTGATATCTGGTTCACACAGCAACTTGGAAGATAGCCCTTTCAGTCACTGAGTGGTTTTTGATACTGCCACAAATGAGTCGTCACAGTTTCCATGGAAATATAATCTAAAGAACAGCTGAATGCAAATGTGAAGAACGATTTTAAACATGTACTTAGGGTATTTCAACATATTCTCTCAAAGCTCAAAAGTTATCCAATAATGTTGCTTACAATACTATACTATATGTATTGCTTACATATACTATACTGTAAAGCCTTTCCAACTCCTGTAGAAGACTTAAATCAGAGATACGAAAAGTCCCTGAGGAAAACCAGATTTTTTTTAAATTAAAAATGGTAAACAAGGAGTTTCATGCTAATCACTTGTGATTCCTTGCTCAGACTGTATTTTCTCTGGAAAATTAGTGACGCTGTTTGCACCATGAAGTTGGCTAAAAAGCCACAAGGATAATATGGGCAATTAATTTTCACATATTTGCACATGCATAACCATAATAAATTAAAAACAAACAGCAGCAGTAATCTTCCTGCATACTTTCTAAAACAGACTCAGGGGGAGGCGGGGGGAGAAACACAGAATCCCAATATACCTGTTATCTGTTTTCTGCCAGGCAACGTAGCAGTAGTTTCAACTGCAAAAGAAGAAGATCTTTTAGATCTTTTATTTTTTGTATACATAGATATATATACACACACTTCTTAAACACAATCATTTTAGATGTGCTACTCACCTCCTTTCAAGTTGATTTGCAAAATTACTTTGCATCTATTGAGAAATATGTGTCAAGGCTTTTTGAAAGCTGGAAGTAGAACTCTTTTGAGTTCAGTTATTACTCAGTTTATCACTTTTATACTTATGGAAGGTACAGGTTAGGCTATGAGCTTTCCCACTTCTTTTCCATTTACCAAAAACCTTTTCAGCACATTTGCTTTAATGAAGATGAAAGAGAAACAGAAAAATGAAAAAAAAAATACAACAACAGGGGGCATCAGAGGTCAGTGAGAAAGGGATCCTTTATTCTGTACATCTTGACAAATTTCAGGAGATGTACTCTGAGAATGCATCATAATGTGAGTATATGTCACTTAGACTCTCACATGTCCAAGAGTTGCACCACCAAAAAACATTTAAACTGTGAGCAGATAGATCAGGCTGCCAGAAATTAAACACCTCAGGTGGACCTGGACTGGAAATGGAAGGGAGAGCTATTCCTAGCTCAACGGGCCCAAGAAGTGTGTCCCTAGAGACACCCGGAGAGAGATGTAACATCAAGATATAATCAAGGTGTAGACCTGACAATCAAACCTATCACACAGGCTACTCATAAATGTGAAACGTGCCATAATCAAGGGAGCCAAGTGACTGAAGTCTCCTTGGAGACCCGCCCCAGAAGATGGCAGATGGGCTATCAATGAGGAGGCCCACCAGATTGATTAAATCACACCATTGCTGCGAACCTGCCACCAAGGCAAGTGCCACATGCTTCCTGTGGTGGAGGAAACAAGCAGGTTGCTACCAATTTACCCTGCACTCCATGTTGCAACTCAGTACACCACCCTAGGCCTTGAAAAACAAGCAGCAACACAGCATCACAGGCAGTTAAGGCACCATCACCTACTTCAGCACTCTTGGTAGGCAGGACCCTGTCTGTTGGGGCAAGGAGGAGGAGAAACTCTTCGAGTCACTGAACCTGGTGGGACACTAGCCACAACCAAGGTGCAGGCCCAGAGAGCAGCAGAAAAGAATTGCAGAATTGCTGGAGCTGGTGGGACAGTTTCCCCACAGTTAGTGCCTTGATGTCCGGCTGGTCCATCATCACTAAAGTGTTGGCATATTATACTGGTGGGAACTGTATTAAACTCTCCCACACGGCCCATGTGCAGCGGACATCATCCAGATCTTTGGAGACCCCACTGTTGTCTAGGTTGCTGTGGACAACCTCCACCACTGCTAATTCCCTCAGATAGTGGACACCTTCCTTCTTCCATCAGTGGTGATCCCGTTAAACTTGTAGGTTGACCATCCTCAGACTCTGAATCCATTGATCCAAGTTCAAATCTCTTCTCTGTGGGATCTCCAGTAACCAACCATGTGACCGTGACACACAGGAAAGTGTCCCAAGGAACCAAATTCCTGGGTACCAAGGTGAGTGGGAGAATTTGGGCAGATGCCTAGAGCAGTTTTCGCCTCTGATGGCATGGGAGTTTATACCTAAACAAGCAAGAAATCCTGTTGAAATTACAGACCACTTGAAGGAAGGATGTCTTGCTTACACCAAAGATAGACAGAGGCTTGTGGTATTGTGTTGAGTTCCAGCACATGCCTACCAGCCTGTGTCCAGCACCCTGCAAGGAGGAATGGGGTCTCTAAATCCAAGCCACAAGAACAGGAGGGGAAATGACAGAAGTCATAAAACAGATAGAAACTATCCAGTCCCTATTCCAAAGTGAACTGCAAGATGCACGAACACAACAGCTGCTAGCCAGGGAAGCACATTGCTACCTGGTTGCTCCAGTGCTGGAATACTGGAACCAACCATCCAGAGTAAGAGAGTACGTGAAAGTTTGATGAGATTAAAAGAAATTTTGGTTCATTTTTGTTGAATGTCATACACTGCATGAAGCTAAAATCAGGAACTCTGAAATATGGCAGGATGAATACATGGAAATCAGATTAACTGCACTGTGCTTAATTTTTTAGGGGTTTTCCATTAAACTGTTAATTTTAGGTAATTTGCATCCTGGGTAGAAACTCTCTCATGTAAAAGAAAGACAGAGAGAGAGAGAACCAATATTCTTAGTATAATAATACACATCCATAAGTAAAAAGTCTAAGTAAAAAATTACACCCTTATACATATCAGCCTACTGATTTTAAACTCTTTTAGTAAAGATAAAACCAAGTTATATCAAATATCTCATTTGAGACAACTATCATTCTGCCTACAGAGAAATATTTTTTTTAACATCTAGAACTGTATGAATGCACGGGCTGGAAAGGAACATTTTATGCTGGGTTACACACTGGTTGGAAGGGCGAGCTCAGAGGGTGGTGGTGAATGGTGCAACATCGGACTGGCGGCCAGTCACCAGCGGAGTCCCACAGGGGTCAGTGTTGGGCCCAGTACTGTTCAACATCTTTATCGATGACATGGACGAGGGAATTGAATCCATCATCAGCAAGTTTGCAGATGATACTAAGCTGGGGGCAAATGTTGAACTGCCGGAGGGTAGGAAGGCCCTCCAGAGGGACCTTGACAGGCTGGAGAGATGGGCAGGCTCCAACAGTATGAGGTTTAACAAGACTAAGTGCCGGGTTCTTCACTTCGGCCATAACAACCCCATGCACCGCTATCGGCTGGGGGAGGAGTGGCTCGAGACTAGTGAAGTGGAGAGAGACTTAGGTGTACTGATTGATAGGAAACTCAATATGAGCCAGCAGTGTGCCCAGGTGGCTAAGAAGGCCAATGGCATCCTGGCCTGCATCAGGAACAGTGTGGTCAGTCGGTCCAGGGAGGTTGTCCTTCCCCTGTACACAGCGCTGGTCAGACCTCATCTTGAGTACTGTGTGCAGTTCTGGGCTCCCCAGTTTAAGAGGGATGTTGAGCTGCTTGAGAGGGTCCAGAGAAGGGCAACGAGGATGGTGAAGGGACTGGAGGGCAGGCCCTATGAGGAGCGACTACAGGAACTGGGACTGTTCAGTCTGGAAAAGAGGAGGCTCAGAGGGGACCTCATTGCTGTTTACAACTACCTGCGGGGAGGTTGCAGCCAGATGGGTGTAGACCTCTTCTTCCAGGCTGACGACACCAGAACGAGAGGGCACGGCCTCAAGCTACGCCAGGGGAGGTTTAATCTTAACGTTAGGAAGCGGTTTTTCACGGAGAGAGTAATTGCATATTGGAATGGGCTGCCCAGGGAGGTGGTGGAGTCGCCATCCCTGGAGGTGTTTAAAAGAAGACTGGACGAGGAGCTTAGTGACATGGTCTAGCTGGGGGGTGTAGGGCTGGATGACCCTGGGCCCCTTCCGGCTCGGAGTGGCCTGCTAGACTGTGAGGGATCTAGGTTGGTGTTACGCTCTGGGATGTGCTCTCGGTCTCTGTACGGGTGTTAGATGGTGAGTTGGACTAGATGATCCTTGTGGGTCCCTTCCAACTCATAACATTCTGTGATTCTGTGTGAACTTGACAGATCATGAAAATTTGTATATACTAATCTTAATTTTTAACAGTCGATTTACAGGAAAATTAGGACTTCTCACTACATGGTAAGTTTAGAAAAATTACATGTTCTTATAAAGTATGTATTCGAGACCTCTTATGTAGAAGTGTTGTTACATTAATGTTGTAGTGATTAGGTATTATGGCACCTAAAATACTCTTTTCCTAATACCCAGTGTAGGTTTGGGGAAGACTCTTAAGATACAATACTGACTTTAAATAAACTTCTGGTTAGATAAGAAAGTATCCTTCCATAGGTGGGCAAATGATGATGGCATGCAGAATCTGAGGGGCACTTTTTTTTCTGGTCACAAACATAATCATTACTTCTCTTATAGCACAATATTCATATGCCTAGAGTCACTAGAAATCATTAGTAAGTATGAGACTTGTCCTTGATCAAGGTGCAGCATTAAGTTCACTAACCAAGTCTTTATTTGGAGAAGGATAAAGTTCTATCTAAAATATCTCTAAAGCTGACATGTAAAAAGGGAAGCAATATAACTTAAGGTGTGCTAGTTACAAGCTAACAGAAAATGTACTTCCCTTATGTTGTTTACCATTGATAAGAGCAAGAAACATGTATGAAGCCTCCATTTTTTTGCTCTTGGATTTTTATTTGCAACACTGTTGGTTTAGGATCATCAAATCAATATAGTTAATATATCCTATTCCAAAACAAGACATCACTGTAGTGATACTTTGCTACATTTTCTCTAAAAGAAAACATTCCCGAAAATTAAAACAGCAAATAAAAAAACATTCCTTACTCTTCTTTGCTTTTGTTGCGAGGGAGATAGAACAGATCCCCACAAGAACTGTTTGGTTTCTTTTCTGAGGGAAAATGCAACTCAGATGAATTAGATAAGCCCCAGTTTCTGTTACTAACATGCATCATTAGAAACAAATGCAGCAAGTCCCTTATTGTCTTCATATCACTTTGTACTGTTCTGAAAAAAATAGCCACAGGTTAAGCAAAGACTTGAGAATCCC
This sequence comes from Pitta sordida, assembly GCA_013390025.1. Taxonomy (NCBI): domain Eukaryota; kingdom Metazoa; phylum Chordata; class Aves; order Passeriformes; family Pittidae; genus Pitta; species Pitta sordida. Next base: position 164,314 of record WEKX01029331.1, read on the forward strand.
ATTTATGTAAGCAAAGGAAACTGTTTAATTGGTATGAAACTTGTTCAGCAACTCTCACCACAGCTCCACACCACAGCTGCAGAAATTGTGACAAACTGCATTTCCCAAAATGACTTTGTATGACAATGGGAAAAAGTGTAACTTCAGCACCTTCAGCCAGGTAGGAGATTAAACCCACTATTAACACTAGTTAAGGTTATGTGCACAAAATTATGGAGCCCTGAGAGAGACCAGTGCCTGACCCCCATCTAAAAAATAGCCTTGTGCTTACAGCATTCCTTAGTATGACAGCGTTTAAGCCTCAGGCTACAGGCTCTTTTAGGATGTGATGGTCTCTACCTGTCCTGCTGAAGCTACTACACCAAGTAATATAGAACTGAAAAATCAATCCAGCCAAAGGGAAAGAAAGGCAGAAGGAGCCTTTGTAACTCAGTGGTCAAGATGAGACAATACACTGGTCAAGATGAGACAGATGATTCTGGACCCTGCACCAAAGGCACTGTCTCTCATAGCATGCCATTCGTTCAGAAACTCAGACACAGATACAGAAAATGCCTTTAATGCATGAAGGGTGTACAGTGTTCGATCTCCAGCTAGAAGAATGAAAAAAGAATCCAATCCTCTTCTCCCTACCTCTAAACTAACTTAGGAGCAGTACACTCTTTCTTAAAATTTTTGCAAAGGCCAACACCCTTTCTGATTCACCTGTCCTAAGGTAACCAGTTCTGCCAAAAGCAGTTCAGTTTTTCCAGGGTGGAGAAGTGAGAAGCAGACGATAACAACTTCATGCAAGAACCACATTACTGGCAGCTCTTTCTTGTCCCCCGTCTCAGGGGAACAGTATTGCTGCTGACTAATGCTGTTTTACCTAACGCTTCTTCATCTCCTTTAAACTGTTGCAGAAAGCATCCTTTGAGCAAGACTGAGACAACAACCACAGGGTTTTCTTGGGAGAAGAAAAAGAATCTGAACTGTAGTGAACTACAGCCTCCACTTAGACACCCACTGTGTCCTGCCTGTGGAACAGATGTGGAAGGGCAGGGGAGGGATGGCACAGTGAGAAGGGCTGTGCCAGCTTGGCCTCTGTCTCTTAGGAAACACAGTGTGAGAGCAAGAGGCAGGTGCTTTCTAGTCAGCTCCACACACAGAACAAGCACTGAACACTTAAGGAGCAGCAACAGCCCTGGCAATCTGTAGAAGCACAACATTCCTGACAGAGGAACATACACTTATGGACTTATACGCCCGGGTCCTAGATAAGAGGTTTATGAAATGAAATGACTAGAATTGTGCTTATTATTAATTGAAAAACATGCCAAAAATGAGAACAGCTTGTATTATGACCCAAGACTATTCTTTCAAAGTACAAGTGCCCTTGATTGTGTCAGTCTTAACAAACGGATCAACAGCAGAATGTGAACAGAAGAATCCCAAGGGACAGCTTGGTGGCTACATCATATGGGCTCCTCAAGCCACAGTACTTGGCTGTCATTGCAGAATGGCATTAGGTAACCATGACGGTATGTTGTTACTAAGATCAGTTCTCACTTACAAATGCACATAAAAATATAAGGAAATCCTTAAAAATTAAATTTTCTAAATAAGAAGTTACAGCATAACTTACATGCTGAAAGTTTTTTCACCAAAAATTCACCTGATTCAGACAGAGGAATTGATTTGCACTAAGAATTCCCATCAGCAATGCCAAAGTCGAAGTTTTTATTCCAAATATGTACATAATATCACTTTCTGGCTGGTTTTTTTTTAAAGTAATTAAAACAATTTTATATTGAAAATTCAATTCCACACTGCATTTTTTAAGTCTATACAAATCCTCTTCTAGGCATTCTTACAGGCAACAGTTACGGGTATGTATTACAGGAGTTACAAGTACTGTGCAGCAAACATTGTCCATTTGCCTGGCACTAATACATTTAATGCAACCTGTTCACAAAAAACCTGACAAGTTCAAACAGCAAAATTTTTAAATGGTGCAGTTCTGAAGTCCAGCTATTTACAGAAGCAGGCACCAAAAATACTGCATTCAATTCTCATATTCAGATTAAATCCATATTTTCTATTAAGAGACTGGGTCCCTTTAATATTTGATAAACCTTTCATGAATAAACTTTCTACCAAAATGAACCATCCTGTCACACAAGGCATTAAGAAGAGCAACACAAAGAAATCCCCCCCAACTAACAGTTGTACACTGTAGACACTAACCTATCTTGACTTTCTATGTAAGTTAGATTTTGAGGCATGCTGTATATAAATTTATAAAATAAAACTTAATAAATAAATCTTTATTTTATGTTTTGGTGCCCCTCACCTCATGACACCTTGTATCTGCTCTGACTCCCTGTGGTGGCACCCTGAAATGTTGAATTACCACCGGCCATTGGGCAGAAACAAATGCAAGAAAACAATGACAGCGCTTGTTCACATCAGTCTCTCACATTGTGTACTTAACTTTTTAGTGTACTTAACAGAAAATTTAGGCACAATATTTTTAACTCAGCTTTGATGTTACAGAGTTTTCAGGAAATGACGTTATAAATAAGGTATTATCTGTTTGTAGAAAGCTGTACATTAAATATTGAGGTGGATCAAATCACCTCTTCTCTGGCAGGCTGATTTCCAAAAAGCCACTTCCTTTGATATCACAGAATTGGAAGGGAACGAGAGCAAAGAAAGGGAAGGTCAAACATGCATTCTGTTAATAGGTACAAAGTAGAGTGGCATATGACTCATCAAAAAGGCATTCCAGAGTTAGATACTTTTCCTGTCACATTTACTTCCTTCAAGAGCTTCTAGAGATTTCTATGGTATTCTGTCCTTACAGTTTTAGAAAGAAAATTGTATTGGGGCAAATAATTTACTTTTTCATCTTCTGCTTTTATGACCCACTCAGAAAGCATAATAATGTGGCCCCAAGTTTGCCACCCAACAGACCAGGATACAGAGCAGATGAGTGGATGAGCGGCAGCTACATTTCCAGTTTCTGACTGAGGACCTAAAGCCTTGGAACTCCACCCTCCTTCCCAGGAAAGGTGCTCTTGTCATCAGATGGGCCCACAACTTGGGAAATCTTTAAATGGGATTACATGAGCCTAAAACATACCTCCTACTAGCTGCACCTGCAAACTAGAACAACAGCCCAAACGGAACTATTTATCTTCCTTGAGACTGTAACGTCAAAATAAGACGCAGGGCATTGGTCACTTCCCATTTCTCCCTTTCTCCCATCACCATTAATTGGCTTTGTTCCCAGAAGCCCAGAAACCTCCTCCTGCAACATCAGTAGCAGGCTCAGCAATATCGAGAGTGAAAAGGGTAGATGCAAGAGAGAGGGAAGCATCCTAATCTTGAAGGTTGGACAGGACAGTTTGGAAGAACCTAAAATGCCACAACATACTCACTGAATTTTAGTAATATTAAAAAAAAGGAAATAAAAACCAACAGGCACTGGACCCCTGCTAAAAATTAGAGCACCAATAACACAAATGAGTTGACAGTGATACTATTTACAGTTATGCCAAAAAATTGTCTGTTTTATTTATTCATTGAAATTTGTTAAAGATATCAGAAGCTCACTGTGCTCCTTGCATAAATGCACAGTGTAACAGTTTGGATATTTATATTTAGATTAAGAAAGTTACTGTTTAATGTGTAACTGAAATGATTAATGTTTAAACAGTACATTTCTTCCCACTGTGAAGTTATTATTAAAGGCAACTTGCAAATACTGTATCCCATGTAAAAATGATAAGCGAAGCTAGTGCTCACAGGTGACTAAAATGTCTTGTCTAGAATTTAGCATTTTAAACTCACTTATTTTCTTGTGTATTTGTTTTCTTCAATCACCCCAAACTTTAGATTACTTAGTAGACATTTTTTGTGAATTATACAGAGACAATAGACATTTACATTATCCACATTAAAGTATGTAGCTACAGAGGGATCCTTCATCAAGGAACAAGATACAGAAATTTTCCAAAGTTAGAATTTGGAAGAGTAAGCACATCTTTCTTCACTTACATATTTTTAAATAACAGATGATCTGTAAAGTGAGATACATCCAACCTGTGGCACTCTTTTCTCCCTATCTCGGCCATTACGCTACTTGTCACTCTCAGGTCAAGTGGAACCTGAGGAATGTAAGCGGAAGGCACAATGTGTGTGGCCTCTTTCCCTCTCTGGCCTTCCCTGCATTTACACCTGCTCAGTGGGCAATGCTACACCCAGCAGAGGAGAACCAGAAGACCCAGTGACCAGAAGGAGTCAGAGTTTCATCTTGAACTCAGATCTAAAACTTTGCTATTGCTAAGGACCATTAGTCCAAGAAATGTGATCAGCCTTCATCACAAGCTAGGAAGCATTAGAAATTTCCTTTCTTGCAGATCTTCAGATCCATAAAATACACAGCTGCTACAGAAGTAATCCTATCCACTTCTGGGGACTGAACTACTTGGTTAAGTTGAGCATGCTTTAAAGTGCTAAGCATGTGTGTAAATCTTACCAGAATCAGGATTTGGGTCCTTATTAGACCTCACATGGTCTAATAAGAAAAAGAATTAATTAATTTTTGATGATCTGAAAAGTTACCATAAAAATACATTATAAAGAAACCTAAAGAAAAATAATCAGAAGAGTCAACAAAAAAGAAAAGTAGGAAAAGGAGGTAAATCTAGACTTATTAATGGAGTGGGCCACTGTCTATGAGAGACAAATTTGTCAATGGCTTACACCGCACAAAGTTTTGAGTGGTTAAGCAAAGGAGAAATCACAGACACTTTGGCTGACATTTTACAAATCATTGTTTTATGTAGGCACAAAATGCCAACCAGGTCACAAAAAATATACTGAAACTTGTCCTCTGGCAAAATTATGACTGTAATGAACCACTTCCTTTTCAACTTTTGTGCCTACACAAAAGGTACAGCCTTTTGCCAAGCTTTAGCCCTTTGCCAATTCTGCCCTTTCCAGATGCAAAATCACATCTTCCTTCAGACTTACGACTCAAAGTCCTTCTGTTTTAACAAAAAAACAGAGAAGCCTCCCAAATAAGGTAATTTTTACACAGAAGTTCAGAGGAATTTATTGAAAGAAACCAGATTGTAAGACTAGTAGCATTATCAATTCACTGACACTGTGTACTAGATAGTCCTACTGGAAGTGTTTTGTTATCTATTGGACTGGTATTTGCTAAAATAATGCTCATCACAGGATGACTTGATGGGGAGGGGCAATCAGCTATAATGCATCTGTTACTGAATAAAACTGTGAAAAACCTCTGTGACTTCTCTTTGAAAAACCCTTACTCTCCCAAGTTACCTAGAGGAAGTACCCTCTATTTAGCAACAGAGGTAGCCTCTGCACTGAAACAAATCTCTGTCAGCATAATTAAACTTCAGTTTAGCTAAGTAAGAGAGCTTTGGAAATCATGCATCTTACACATTCGCTAGAGAGCTCTTGCAGATAGACAAATGATTCCATAAGCAGCTAAATCATGAATTCTAAAAATCATTAACCAGTTTGGGCTCGAGTTCAGCATTGCCTAGCCAAGCTGCCCTGTAAGACCCAAGGATGCTCTGTACTCCAGGCAGAAAGTGTTGGAACTGAAAACAAGGAGGTTGTCCTTTCTGTGCATCAGGACAAGATAATCAGACACTTCATTTTGACCAGGATTTATCCCACTATCCAGACATGTCTTTCTCAGACTTCCTTGGTAACAAACTTCTGTATGGCAGCCAGAATGTTCCTTCTTTTAGCTTTAGGATGATGTTCCTTCAGGCAGAGTCACACATGAGTAAAACAGACATCCTTTCCCAAATCACATAACCCAACAAAGATGTGACTCCAACTACAGCATCAGGGCCAGCAGGGGCATTTCATTCATTACAAACCAGTGTTAGTGGCACTGTCGATGAGTTTTGGTTTGTTCAAGAGATTTCTTCCTCTCCCAGGAAAAGAATTCAGGTCACCTTATTTTAATGCCCTTATTAAGACACTTTAAAAATACCCAGTTGGGCAGTGGTTGCAACATCACATAGGTAAAATGTAATTTAGAACCTGCACAAAATAGGTATAGTTTTTAAGGATGAAGGTGATAAAGACTAAGACCAGTGGCACAGCTTAACTGGGACACCGATGCCATATAAAAATTTAAGGAAACAGTAATTCACCTAGTCATCTTAAAATCTCTTAGGGATAATATAATTCACTATGATTGAAAAATTGGATCCCACTGAAACTGGATTCAAGTTTGCCTTTCTTGACAACAGATAGCATAGCAGAAGTTAAAAACAGGATTATTCTCTTACTTGAACTCAAATGCTCTGAAAATAAAATCTTGGTTTGGTTTAATTTAAAACTTTTTATGGTTCTTCTTCAGATCAAAGGGGAATTTTGAGTAGTGTGTGAGAAAGCATTTGGCCATTTTAATAAAGGAAACGTTACTGTTAAAGAAGAAGAAATTGGAGCCTCCAGTAATTTTTACAGATGTAGACACTATCAGCTGAAGATGGTGTAATGTGCCAGTGAAGCAATGAAAAGTTGCACTCATTGAAATTCTGGCTTAGAAAATGTGCAGAATGAGGACCAGCAATGCTTTCTTCTGTACTTATTCCCTGAACAAAAGGCGTGCAAATGAATTAAGATGACGTTGATACATGCCCCAATACTCTGAGGAGTTTTGGTTGCATGCATCTTGCTCTCATAGCACACGGGCAGTAGATAGACACAAAAGCTGAAGCAAGTTGAAAGTGTGTAAAGAACTGCTGCTATGCTTTTTCACTTGGATGAAAGATAGCAAAAGCTGCGGGTCCTCACATGACCTCATTAAGAATTTAGCTAGAAGTGACTGATAGACTGAGACTTCGTGAAACCTGGAAGAAGAATGTTAAGACACATTCAGACTGACCTTTGACTAAATTACAGTTTCAAAAACAATGCAATGATACTTACCACATGGCAAAGAGTTATCCTCTTCTACACTCCCAGTGTAAGTCCAATCTTCTTTTCTCCAGCCTATAACACCACTATCCTGGCAGTCCTCAGATTGCATTATATTTGCTTTGTCCCACATTCTGAACATGTACAGTTCCCCTGTCATACCCAGGTTAGGGGATGCAGCTGCACCTTGCTTTGAACAGCCAAGCAAAAACTGGCCTTTCCCAGGTAAATTTACTTTCCCATTTAGTTTTTTGTTGAATTTTTTTGTTCCATTTATGAATATCTTCATTTCCTCATCGTCACTTTTCCACTGGATACATATTTGGTTCCAAGTATTTTTATGAAGTCTTGCTTTTGTACTTATTTGTTTTCCAAACAACCATATCCTTAATTTTTCATGATCTCCTGCAAGTCCAAGATCATACTTATTTGCAGAGAAATTGGTGTGAAGTGCTTCTTGAGTGTATACATATGCTATCCACGGGCTGTTTGAAGAATACAGCTTGAGGTGCACACAGGCAAGGAATTCTTTCAAGGGGTGCAGAGAAATTCTTGATGACATAATCCAAGGATTTTCACATGTAGTCTTAAACACGGCTTTATATCGCCCCAGGAAATCTCCCTGACCTAAATAAAGAAATGGTGATTTGTAAAATTATTGTTTTTTAAAGGATCTTAAGGAATGTTACTCTTCCATATAGTATTGCTCCTAGGCATTTATCTAGGAGTTTTTATAACAACACATTCAGAAATAACCTTGTAACATACTTTTTTTGGTGGGTTTTCTTAGTGGTAGGGAAGGGACAAATTTAGAGGCAGTCAAAAAATCCTAGCTGCTCATGAAAGCTTTGAAGAAAAATTTGTGTGCAAGATTATGGATGACCATGTAGAATCATAGAATTGTTTAGGTGGGAAAGACTTTAAAGATCATCAAATCCAACTGTAAATCCAGTGCTGCCAAGTTCACTACTAAACCATATCTCTAAGTGCCCCAACTACATGACTTTTAAATGCCTCCAGGGACGGTGACTCAACCACTTTTCTATGCAGCATGGTCCAGTATTTGACAACCCTCTGCATGAAGAAATTTTTCCCAATATCCAATCTAAACCTAAACTAGTGCAACTTGAGCCATTTCCTCTTGTCCTGTCACTTGTAACTTGGTCATAACTGCTCTGTTCTTGTAGGTGCCTTGTTTCCTCCATTGTCCCACTACAGGAAAGGACAGGCTTCCATGGCAGTAGATGTAAGCTCTTTGAAGCTGACTCTCCTTTTGTGGAAATACACATATTCCAGTCACATAATCATCATGACTGCTTGCTTTTATGGTGCACACATGAGCAACAAAAAAAGAAATAGGCCCTTTGGGACATGATGTGGAACTACAGAAAAATGAAACAGCCTGCTGGATGCTCAACCAGTGCAAGAGAACGCATTACTAACACCTTTATAGAGGCCATTATTCATCAATATATGCAGAGCTTATAAGTGTGCTACAGAGGAGGTTTTCCATTAGATCCTCTGTAAGAAAATAAACTTCTAGGTAACTTGGATCAGGGTTTTTTTCCCGGGGTAGGTTACATTCACAGTACTAGTTAGCTATCAAGACCAGTGTCAGCTCTTCTGTGATCTTCACAAGCAACCAGAGCACCATCTTTCATCAGGCCAATTCTGACAACTTTTCTGCCTCTTGACCTCAAGGCTCTTAAATTTCTTTTTCAATAGCAACAAATGAAAATAAAGAGAAATTTCCTAACTTTCAAGTGCAGCTGGATAGGTACAAGCTGCCAGAAAATATTCTCAACACAAAATATATCAATCTAGTCTCATGTAAGATCACTGATCACAGAATAGTCTAAGTTGGAAGGGACCCACAAGGATCATCGAGTCCAACTCTTAAATGGCACCACTGCCTCCCTGGTGGGAGATGTTGAGATCCTTGAGCGTGTCCAGAGAAGGGCAACAAGGATGGTGAAGGGGCTGGAACACAAGGCCTATGAGGAGCGACTGAGAGAGCTGGGGTTATTCAGTCTGGAGAAGAGGAGGCTGAGGGGAGACCTTACTGCTCTCTACAACTACCTGAAAGGGAGGTGTAGCCAGCTGGGTGTCGATCTCTTCTCTCCGGTTACAAGTGATAGAACAAGAGGACACAGTCTTAAACTGCGTCAGGGGAGATTTAGACTGGACATTAGGAGGAACTTTTTCACAGAGAGGGTGATCTCTCAGTGGAATGGGCTGCCCAAGGAGGTGGTGGAGTCACCATCCCTAGAGGTCTTTAAGAAAAGGTTGGATGATGTACTTGGTGGCATGACTTAGACATTAGGGTAGTGTGTTATAGGTAGGATGGTGTGTTGGCAGTAGGATGGCAACAGGTTAGGTAACAGGTTAGGTAACAGGTTTGGCTAGGTTAGGCAACAGGTGATAGGTTGGACTTGATGACCTCTGTGGTCTTTTCCAACCTTACTGATTCTGTGATTCTGTGAATCCAACCCTGGTCTCCCGCGTGAGAGACAGGGACACTCACCACTGTACTAAAGTGGATTGATATCTATTTTTGTTGCATACTATGGCTTCAAGACTTCCTCTGTGATGCTAATTGGCAGAAACCCACAGGCATCTTTCATAACCCTGAACCATTCCTGAAGTTCACCATACATCATGTAAGCACCATGCAAGGTGATAGACCAAACAAAAACCTCTCACAGTATAGAATTAGGTGAAAAACCTAACTAGCAGAGAGTTCATTTTGAATGGTGAGATAATTGGCAATGGAAAAGAAAAATACATTTGACCAAACAGCAAGCAGTAGAATTACTTTCCACTTGCCCAACACTACAGCATGAATTCACTCATTCAGTGAATTCACTCATTCTGTTCACTTGCCAGAGTCTAAAAGCAAAATCTGGGATACTCAGCTAGGAATTGTTCAGTACGGAAAACTTTTAACACTACATAAAAGCTGAGGTGAGGAAGACTGGATGGGAGGGGAAAGTGTCACGAAAGACAAAACTTTTAGATATAGGCTCAAATGTATCTACCATTTTTAGTAAAAGGATTACTACCATTAAAGTAGATCTGACAGTTTACAGTGCGGACAGATCACGAGGAAACCGACTTTCTAAAGGAAACAGCCAGCTAGTTATATGCCAACACTTGTGACATGGTCTCTCCAAATAAAAGTAATTGCTTTAGTCTTTGATTATTAAGTAGGAATTATGCTGAGCATTTTGAAAGACTAGATGCAGCTGCTGTTCCTCAGAGAGGATAAGTCAGAAGTGTACTTTCATGACTCACATAGCCTCCAAAATTCCTGTAAGCTATCTTGAGCATACAGAGATGGCCAAAGTGACTGGTTAAGGAAGATTCCTGACACAGCTTCAAAACTGTTAACCATCCAAATTGACAGACTGGAAGTCGATTCCTGAGCAAAACTATTCATCAAACCTTGATGTATCATCAGCAGACTTGATTTTGGAAGTGAACCAATTCTGAGGAAGGCTTGATATCATGTTAAGCACTAAATCAGTGTTGATTTACCCACAGTGAATTAAAGGGCTGCTAAATCCTATTACATTCTTTAAGGGAACTGACATTTCCATATTGTCAAGGAACCCAGAGCGGACATAAACTTGCAGATGAAAACAGTCATAAGGCAGGTAGCCAACAGAAACTATGCACAATGGAATCACTCTGATGATGACTCTCCTGGTCTGCTGTATGTCATTCAAAAATACTGTCATCAATAGATAGGCATGGCCTGAAGAATTAATTTACGCTAACAAATGAATATCACAGAATCACAGAATCACAGAAAATTATGAGTTGGAAGGGACCCACAAGGATCATCTAGTCCAACTCACCATCTAATACCCGTACAGCGACCGAGAGCACATCCCAGAGCGTAATACCAACCTAGGTGCTTCACAGTCTAGCAGGCCACTCCGAGCCGGAAGGGGCCCAGGGTCATCCAGCCCTACACCCCCTAGCTAGACCATGTCACTAAGCTCCTCGTCCAGTCTTCTCTTAAACACTTCCAGGGATGGCGACTCCACCACCTCCCTGGGCAGCCCATTCCAATATGCAATTACTCTCTCTGTGAAAAACCGCTTCCTAACGTTAAGATTAAACCTCCCCTGGCGTAGCTTGAGGCTGTGCCCTCTCGTTCTGGTGTCGTCAGCCTGGAAGAAGAGGTCTACACCCATCT
>WEKX01029331.1:176045-192305 GCA_013390025.1 Pitta sordida
GGCTTGGCGAGTTCATCTGCTAGTTCTTTCATGACCCTTGGGTGGATTCCATCCGGTCCCATAGACTTATGAGGGTCCAAGCCACTCAGCAAGTCTCTGACTACCTCCTCTTGGATTACAAGCGGGTTATACTGCACCCCAGCTCCTTCCATGCCACTGCTGATCCAGTTGTCTTGCAGGCAGTTTGTTTTGCTATTAAAAACAGAGGCGAAGTGTGCATTGCATAGAGACATCTACCCATCTGGAAACTGGAAAGGTTGGCCCACTTTGCTCTAAACAGTTGTAAAAAAAAAAAATCCTGCCAAAAAGAGGTGCCAAAGAGAATTAGATACCAATACTATTTGAAATGTTACAAGAAAGGCTTGAAAAATTTTATATGTTTCATCTACCCACAGAATGCTGAAAAAGCACAAAGGAAATTTTAACCATAGTCAGAAAATGCACTTTGCTGTTCCAAGTGGAACACCCGCAGTACAGCACTACGTTAGAAATTAATTATCAGTTTTATCTCAGCTAAGTCTCTTTGATATGTGGGTGGATGAAATGTAAGTAGGAGATGACATTACATTAAAGTCTTTGGAAGTTCTGTTAATCATCACTTATTTTCTGTAGTAATGGCACTTGTGGGATGCGGTCCACCCTTGACCATGGAACCAAGGAGCAGGAACTGGCTGTTCTCTGACAGTGGCATTCCTGACTTACAATTAGTTTTCCTGGGTCCAGACAATGCAATACATTCAGAAAAGTATCCATGAACATACCTTCATTACCACAGCACAGAAAAGGTAGCATAGCAGAAAGAATACATCAAACATCTCCAGAGTAAGAAAAATCAGGAAAAAATCACGGGGAAAAAAAGAATCACAGTTTGGAGTGAAGGAAACTCCACACAATAGTAATTGTGGGCTGACTTTTCAATGTCATTTGCTGTTTTCCTTCTTACTAAATTTATCTCTAACAGATACAAAACCTGGAGGTTTTCCCCTCTCTGAAATAAAAGCATCCCCTAAATAAGTATGTTCTCTTAAGCCCTAAAAGAAATTTTGAAATATATGCACATGCTTCCAAATGTTTAAGATAAACTTTCTGAGAATGAAAAAACAAACCAAAAATATAATCTCTTTCTTTTCTCCAAACATTTTTAGATAGTAATAACTGATATCGTTACATGAGATAGCCAACCAGGGGTAGTAAGACTTAGATGAGAAATGAGAACACAGAATCAGACCCTCTCAGTACATAAGCACCAGTGTTGTTTTCCATATATTACTAATAACCACTGTATCAATACAGTTGAGCATTAATACAGTCAAGTGTTGTCTTGAAAAAAAAAATCACAAGTTTATGCGTCTGCACGATTTGACTTTTAAACAGTAATAATAGACAAGAACTTCCTTGCAAGTGTTTGCCACCTGTAACACATTTGACTTGCCACATTCCATTAAAATGACGTCAAAAGAATCTTGTAGACTAATGTATTCCATCTAGAGCTTATAATTGTTCTTTAAAAAAAGTTCAAAACTCTAAAATTTCTACATGTGGGTCACTAGATTCTGCTGAACATTTTGGAAATCTGAAGCTAAGAACTGTTTCCTCAGAATGAATTTCATTCCTCCTTTTCATTCACAGTTGCATCTGTTTATCACTTTGCCACATTATCCAATGTCCCAGGCATTAGAAAAAACATGAGCAGCTCTTCTCTCTTCATATTTTTCAGAGAGCACAAACATATTTTGGCACCTCAGATGACAGAACTGAGTAGAGGTGCTGCTGACAGTACCAACAGCCAAAACCAAAAGAACCCAAATAAAAGAGGGTGAAACCATAAATACACCCTTGTGTCAGGTTAGCTCTTCTTGAAAGATTGCTGACATTTGGAAGAGATATAGAGGCGAAAAACGAAATCCCTCTGTAGAGGGATTTTTAGAGACAAGAGGACATAGAGAGGTATTTGCCCTGCTGCAGAAGTCCGGGACGTTCCATGGTAACTGCGGCAACGGCCTTGGCTCCAGCTAAAGAAAGTAACTGTAAAGATAACTTGGAAGAAAGGAATGTGGAAGTCCAGGCGGGCTACCTCTAGAGGTGTTCTCCAATCGGGGATTAGTAAGGTGTGTGCTATTAGAGTAGACACCAATGTTAGAGCAGAAGTGCACTTGCGTGATGTGCGTAATGAGCACTGAGAGGATAAAAAGGATGCGTTGTCTATAATAAAGGAGCTTTCACTATACTTCTGTGAAGGTTTCATGATTGACTTCGGCCTGACTCTTCCTTTATCCCTCTTTGCTTGCTTCCTCAGAACTTTAGATGCAGCTGAATTTTCCCTCTACTCTTCTATGACATCTGTCCATCTCCTGAGCAGCTCTACCCTTTTTACTGTTTGAAGTACAGGAGGTTAAAACATCTTCATCTTAGTAGCAGTTTTATCACCTGAATCTCAGATGCTGTCTCAATAAACTCATTCTGTGAAAATTACTGCATTTGGAGAAGTAGAATTAGTTTAGTCTGTAACCTATGACATTTCATTGCTTGTACAATGTCAGGCATACTTACATTTTTTTTAAATGGAAGTAAATTTGAACTGCAAGCAGCTCTCACCTTCTAGAATAAAATAATATGCCATGACACAGAAAGCAGCTTCTGGAACTAGCTAAGTACATTGCAAAAAAGTCTTCCAAATCTTTAATACTCCAAGAACTTTACTAACAAGATAAATGTATTGCACACTACTGATGTAAGGAAACTTTATGAATGATAAGGACTTTATCACTTGGGTCTGAAGTAGTTACAAACTAACAATCAGTTTACTGAATACCCATGAAAAAACACAAACTTCTTTACATCCCCTTCCTCTTTACAAATTACCTCACTTTATTCTACTTTACCTCACACAAAACCAGAGCATAAACTGCAAAGTCCAAATGTGTAATTTCTGTTACCTGTTTTGGATGTTACTATCTTTTCACTAGTCATATTCAGACCCACAATCAAGAGCAATGCAGGAGATGTTCAATATTCACACATGCCCTATGTAGTGTGAAGCTCAAAGAACCATGTGGTGTTCTTGTAAGAACAATGTAAGACATTTAACCAGATGTTCTGAAAACAGTAACTTGTCCAGTTCAAAAAAATAGAAATTAATTACTTTGTCTTGTTATTACACGTTGTGTTTTAGTTTTCTCCTCATCCATAACCTAATAGTTACTACATACCAAACATAAAAAGCGCACAAAATACCTAGCACCAACTGTTCCATTCCTTGTTAATGACAGGTTTTCCTCCTGATTTCAAGAGGACAAAAACTTGCTTCTTTGGAATATGTTCAAAAGTCCTACTCATCAAGACTAATGTTACTTATTTGGAATACCAACACTAGGTAAATCAGGAAAAAATTCTCTTACCTTCGCCTGCTGTAGCCAGGAACAACTGAAGCAAAAGGACTGTTTCAACGATCCTGAATCTCAAGATGTCCTGTATTCTGCCAACACAGCAGTGCTGTTTTCCCCAGGTAACCATTCTAGAAGGAAAAAAAAACAAACCACAAACCCACAATGACTAGAAAAAGTGTAGGTAAGTGTACATTAAAGCAAATTATGTTTCCAACAGAAAAGTGTAAGTCTTTTCAACGCTGTTGCACTATTGGATATATATTGTTCAGAAATGCACAAATAGTCAGTATATTGCCAAGACACTAAGAAAGAAAGAGCTGTTTGCTAAAAAGGAAAAAAAAAGCCCACAAGCAAAAACCCCCACTCAAGCTCTAATTCTCCAAACACTCACAAATACGTCAGAATATGATTCCTTGCACAGATAAGACTTTCAACAGCTGAAAAACATACAAACAAACTCCATAAGGTACTCAAACCCCTCTCCAAACCAGAAAATACCAAAACAAACAAAAAAACCCCCACAAACACGCACCTCCTGCCCCCAAACCCCACTGACAGAACAACCATGGAAATCTTATCCTCAAACTCTCTTAATCTCATCAAGTATGTAAGAAAGTACCTCTTCAGTCCCCTACCCACACATTCCCTTATGTGACATTTTAACATAAACACTGTGAGCACCTAAGGAACAAGGCAGAATTTGATTCCCAATCCACACCTCATTGTCAAGGCAAAAAGCTACTGCAAAATAAAAAAAAAAAAGAGAAATGCTATCCACAAATCATGTGGATAGCAAGTTCATGGGGAGTGTATAAAGAAAACCTGGTTTGTTCACATTTCTTCCTAATGATGGTTGTCAAATGTGAGCAACAGGACATCGTGTTGGAAAAAGGATATGCCTCCTTCTGAGAGGTAACGTTCTATGAAATTAAACAACCTTTTAAAAGATACTGTCAGCAAAAGACATATCTGAATATTTCGCTTACTGGAAGCCCCTGTAATGGCAGGATCGGACCCTGAAAGCAACAGGAGGATTCTTGCTCTTAATAAATGGCTTAAGGGCTGGATCCACCAGAAAAACATTGGGTTCTATGACCATGGGNTGTTTACAAATAAGGAAGGGTTAGTGATATTGTGGTTGGAGGAAATCTGGGATGTAGTGACCATGAGATCATATAATTTTCAGTTGGCAGTGTGACCTGTGCAACCCGACTTCCACGTTGAATGGTGGCCACGCCGCCGTCGCCCCCACCGCCGTCACCCGTGCCCCTGCCGCTGCCCGTGCTGCCTCCACCGCCCATTCTGCCACCCAGGCCAGGGCCAGGGCCGCCAGCACCGCAGCAGGTTGTGCATGCGCAGTTGCAAAACGGGTCTCCTGCATTGCTAAAAATCATGCCACTAAGATCTGAAGCCGCAATATGTGGGGCGTGAAGTGCAAGAGGGCTGACTGTAATGCTTGTAGCAAAATAAGTAAGGTAATACTGATTGCATGGAAATATACCAACCTGGATCATGGCACATGCTGCTGCCACAAAAATCAAGTATACTAAACCTGACAGAAAATAAATCATATGCTAAAACAATGGTCAGAGCTAATGCACACAATCCTATGCAGGAACAGACCAAACCCAAGCAAAAACAAGCAAAAAAGGCAGGAAATGTCAAAGGTGAGCTAGCTTTCTAAAGATGCACAGGAAACATGTTCAAACCTGTGTTCAGCTTCCTTCTCTGAATGCCTAAACATCATGTATTAATGAAGTTGTTCAGTCAGAAAACTAAGTAGCAGAATCACATTAGTTATCTGAAGAATCTGATAATGAAGACGGTCATGCTTAATTATATCTGACAACTTCAAGGATTGTGCATCTACAATGTAATTTCCTAGAGTTAAAAGAGATGCCCATCCAAACGCTGTGTTTCCTTCCTCTGCTTACTCATGCTTCCCATTCTAGTCTCTAACTAGGTCACTTCCAAGCAAAATCAATCTGCACATCTATTCTTCCTTTTTATGGGTAGATCTCT
Organism: Pitta sordida; assembly: GCA_013390025.1. Classification (NCBI taxonomy): domain Eukaryota; kingdom Metazoa; phylum Chordata; class Aves; order Passeriformes; family Pittidae; genus Pitta; species Pitta sordida. The sequence continues at coordinate 181,454 of WEKX01029331.1, forward strand.
TCTTTTGTACACTAAACCATCTTTCTACAAAAATGTACTGAGACAGCAAACAAACACAAACTCCAGCATACCTTGTCTCTACTTCCTAGACATCAAAACTTGAAATGTGAATGGGATGGAGCCAAAAAATACTCAGTGGCATCCCTAAGCTTAGCCATTTATGCCCTCAAGTACTGAGGTAAGCTACTTGCTTTGTGTCACATATGAAACTGATTCAGAATTCATTCCTTGCATTTAGTCTTCTCCTTAAGCTTCAGTTTTGCAAACCAGTATAAGGGCAATGGGTTTGGGACCAGGGCGTGAAGTTCACGATGCACAAAGGTCACAATTTGCAAAGACAGCAAACTCGTGAATATGCAATTAAGCCCCGTGAATCACCCCGCCGCCTGGCTCACAGCTCCCTCCCCTTCCCACCGCAGGATGGATGGGATGCCATAACTACATATTAAACTGACAATTTTCTCTTTTCTTTCCCCTTTTTTTTTTCTTTTTTCCCTGGTCTTGGTGTATCAACTTCCCCAGGTCATCCTGGAGTCTCCCCACTCCACACTCCCACAGCACCCAGCCCCCTTCCACGGCCCACGGCTGTCAGCTCACAGGCCCAGCCATGCGGAGGAAGATGAAGCTGAAAAGCTGTGCTCCAGACACAACTTGGGCACAGCCCTCTGGGCTCGTGACAGGGAACAAGAACTCAAGTCACCCACTCCTGGGCGCACCGGTCTGGCTCCACCCGGGCCAGAGACCTTGTGCAGCACACAAGGCAGAGCAGGTCCGGCCCCACAGAGCCTTGGCCAGAGCCCGGGCCACCAGCCCTAGACACCATTTCAGGGAAGGTACCACCACAAATCACTCTGGCACTGACAACCACCACCCCCGCCCTGCAGTCCCCTGGGCAGCCTCTCACCTGCACCCCTTGGGGGCTTGGCCCACCACTCCCTGCGGGGAGGCACTGGCGCTCTCAGGGGGCAAGGGCAGCTCACCTGCCCCTGGTCTCCAGCGATGGAGCAAGGGCTCAGGGGGGTGTCCTGTCCCAAGGAACCGCAGACAATCGCTGCCCCCAACGCTAGCTGGGGGAGGGGCTGAGCCCCCCAGATACCATCCTGGGGAAGGTGATGCTGCAAATCACCCCGACACCACTGGTCCCCCCCTGCCCTGCAGCGCCTCTCAGGGGTGTGGTCCACTGCTACCCACGGGGAGGCACATTAAATGCAACCCGGATGGGACAGGCCACATGGCTTGTGGATCCCGGCTCCCTTCCCTCACCATGCCCTGCATCCCCTGGGCAGGGCTTATTTACATATTCATAAGGTTATTTACATGTTCATGAGTTGCCTGCCTTTGCGGTGTTTTCTGCGCATGCCTGCAGCACCGCTTTTCACTGAAAAATCAACAGTGAAGTCTTTAAACCTCAGAGAGGTTTAAAGGATACAGGGGTCTTCTGTACATGAAATGAGCTGCCTAGGACAAAGTTTTAGTCCTGAACCATCAAGCATGCTTTCTGTTTTGTCCAGTAGACCTCATTAGACAATTTTGTTAGTGTGCCATTCACCAGAAATAACAGTTGCACTACAATAGTCTAAATTTGAGAACAGGAGCCAAGAAATACGTGATTCTGACTCCAGCTCTGCCTGAGCACTATACAGCAATGAGGAGTTTGAATGGACCTTCCTCTAACTCTGGCCTTCCAGAGTGCGTTTTGCTATTTGTCCCACATTTAAACGAAAGGCTGCAATAAATACTTTCTGTACATTTACGTTTTTCTCTCACCTGGGGTTTATTAACATTGTTCCACTTCCTGAGATGCACTCAGCAAAGACAAGTGGCGACAGATGCACAGCTTCTTGCTGACAGAACACAGTCACATCAAAAACTCCAAAACTATTCAAAACTATGAATGAAGATTAATGATCCCAGGGAAAGTAATAAAATCTAGAGAGCAGGAAATTGAGTACACGTACAAAGTGAAATACAGATATGGTCACGGCTCAGCTGACATTTTGCAAGACTGGACATTCACACTAGCTGAACATCTGTTCCAATGTCCAAATAAAACATACAATTAAAAGAGTTGGGAAAATAACATCAGTGTTTCTTTCTTTTTGTAATATGCTGTTTAGACACTACTGAAGAAAAAGATGCTTTGATGGATCTTTTTGAAGAAAAAAAATCTAGATATAAAATATGATTTCATCGTATCTATTGAAATAAAGATCACATGTTGCATTCCGAAACATTTGACCATTATGGCCATTATTTAAGTCCTTCTCTGTATTAGAATCCTAAAGCTTTACTCCTAATGGTCTTGAACAGTAATGTAATTACAAATACAGTACTCCCTCGAATATCGCAGGGTGTCGGTTTCAGAAAGATGCTGCAATAAACTAAATCCATGAAGTAGCAGTAAATACAGTAAAGATGGTAAAGATGGAGGGAAAAAACCTGTGATGTATTGAACCCACAAATGGTGAACTGTGAAGTAGTGAAGGGTTACTGTATATGGTTGTAGGTATTACAGAATCGGGCATAAGTGATTATTTTCTTCTGTTATTAATTTTGCTAATTTGTTCAAATGAACATTTTTACTGTTTGTTATTAACAGATGAATACAGCATGACTCAGAGAGCCCAGTATGAACATGCATAGTTTTTGCATTTGGACGAAAAATTTTCACTTGTAAATCAAGGAAATCTGAGCCAGTCAAGTGTGGGAAAGAATTCTATGCACAGACTACAGGTAAAGATGTAGCTGGCTGTCTTCACTTTCTCACTTACCACTAAGTCACTTTTATTTGCAAAGAACTACACGTTTGAATTAGGCAAGAATATAAAACATTTCTTTATGGTCAGCAGAAAAAAATGGAAATTCAGAAAGCAGAAAGTAAAGGGTCAGGCATAAATCTGTTCCCTCTTGTTTGTTTTCCATGAAGAGTGCTCTATTTTGGCCATTCACAGCCTTGTAGCATTGGCACCCAGGTTTCACAACACTTCATACTGCGCTACTAATTAAATCACTTTTTGAAAAATACATCTAAATTTCACAATTCCTGTTGGAAATATCTATTTGCTGGCAGTCTTTAACATTTAAGAAACTATTAGTTCTTTTATGTCAGGTTTTAGCCATAGCAGGTTCTCACTGCCAACACACAAACTGTTGGTTACAGAAACTTATGTTGAAATCATGACCCAAAGCAATCATTCATTTACTTCTAATTATGATGTCTACTGCTGCACATCAAACTATTTTGTTAAAGTCACTCATTCCGTCTTCTGTACTTATCCCCTAGTAAAATGTTGGATTTTAATATTTCCAAAATTTATAGAAGTTACTGCTAAGGAGGAGGATAATAATGAATGGTAAGCTTCTGGCTGCTGTTCTGTGACAATCTGTCTTATTCAAATCTATACCAGGTGATAGAAGGCTGAAAAGCGCAAGACAAAAACAACATACTGCCCAGGTATGAGAACTTCCTGATGTCTTCAATTGCTTGCAAAATGTAAGACTGTAGACTTCTTCCATCAACCCTTTATATTTTCCAGACTGGAATCAAAATGCAGTAAAATTTTTAGGTTATTTTTAAATTTTGGCTGAGGCAACTTAGATGTAATAGGGAGGACGCTTATGTTGGAAAGTCTTATGTCACTGTGAATCTTGGCACGTACAGTATTCACTGACTTAACAGCAGAAGCAGCACCATTGATTTTAAAATGTTGTTCCATGGTGGGTTTTTTATGCATTTTCCAGAAGACAGTAATAGGATTATTACCATCTCATAATAGCTTGGTTTTCATTAATCATGGGTGTAAAAATAGGCATACTCTGTTCTACATATAGTCCCTTTATGCAGAGTGTCAGTTTTTTCTAAGACTGCAAGGTAATGTGCTCAAGTTCGAGGACCTTCCAAAGATATCCTCCTGACATAAATCTTTACTGTCTCCAAAGATACTAGATATTTTATTTTTTTAATAAGTTGAGCAACAAGCCACTTAGTTAGAGACATTAGCCATCTGCAAAACTCATGGCTCATTGGTTCAATTTTTAACAGAACTAAACAGGAGGAAGAACTCTCCAAGAAACCCATTATTTTGTTTAGTCTTTCAGTTGTTGCAGGATACTGGCATTAGAAAGACCTCTTAATATATTCTATTTTACAAATACCAAGTTGTGTAAGTCAAGGTCTGCCTTCAGTCCAACTCACAGCTTTCCCCATACATTCATTTAAAAGTACAAACTGAATCACTAAGGTCTGCGTAAGTGGATTCAAGAGTGCTATTGGATGGCTGTCCATTATGTACCTCAATGCCAAAATGAAGCTTTTTTGGTATTTAATTCTCTTGTACAGCAACTTGTGTCATATGTAGTGCAAAAATGGAATGGGGGACAAATACAAGCAAGTTTTTGTTCCATCTTATCCAGATTGGAAATGTTTCACCTTCTCATATCCAATCATCACTTGGAAGATGAGTAAGAGGCCTCTCTTTAGCTCTCAGATAACTTTTACACTATCCAGGAAATCCTTGTCTGCGCTGTGTATTCCCTCAAGAGCACAGTATTACCTACACACTCTATTAGTCTTGTACACCAAATTAAAAAGCCTTTCAGAGGCGATATCTGAGCAGGTTTCCACTTCAAAGAGTTTACAAGGTAATGATGATGCATAAGAAGAGATGTAATAAAAGTAGTTATGTTTGTCACAAGTCCGATTATTTCAACTTCAGGTTGTTTACATTTTTATTAATACATAATACTTAGGGTTTAGAGGTGTATAGGTTTTAATGGAGGAGGAAACCACAAAATGTGCTCTGCAGAGTAGAAGACTGAAAGTACAATGAAGACCACTTAAGAGCTGGTGCATCAAAAAAGATTAAAGGAATACTAGACATGCACCTTGAGCCATGTAAAAAGCATGAGAAAGAGTGTACCAAGATATAAGCATAAAAAGAATAGAAGCAGAAAGTTTTGGAAAACCTTTATATTCAGTTACAGGACTTGAATCGGCTGCAGAGAGAAAGAGGGAAGAACCAAGACTTTCCTAAACCTCAAATACTCAAATCAGTGAACAATGTAAGCAGCCTGTGAGGAATCAAGTGAGGACTAGGCATGCCAAAAAGAAAACTGTCCAGTTCCTGCTTTCAGTTTTCCAGCTTTTCAAAAATGAGTTCTGAAAGTTTCATCATACTGTAAGTGGGAGAGTAGAAAAAGTAAATACAGTCAGCCCTCTTGCACTTCGCGCCCCCCATATTGCGGCTTCACATCTTAGCAGCATGATTTTTCAGCGATGAAGGAGGCCCCTTTCTGCAACTGCGCATGCGCGACCTGGCATGCATGAATATTCAATTAGGCAGTCATGAATATGCAAATCAACACTCACAGCCGCTGTGCTCACCCTGTCCTGGCTGCGGCAGCTCCGCCGCTCCGCTTGCCTCGTCCTAGCCATTGCAGCTCCGCCGCTTCCCCACTCCACCCCCCCCGCAAGGCTGCCGCAGCAACCAATACACAGCAACACGGTGCCGAAACAGTGCCAGTGAGCCATCTGAGGGTGTGGGGCAAATTTGCATATTAATGAGCTGCCATTCAACACAGAAGTAGGGCTTCGCGGAACCCGATTAAGACTGCAGGTCCGTGATATAGGAGACCCGACTGTAGTTGTTTCTGCTTGCTTTATACTTCCCATCCCCACTCACCTTTCCATGCTCTCTTGGCTTGAACAGCAACACCCTAAAAAAGAAATTATACGGTGATTTCATCCTAAGCTTCACTTTATGAATTTAACAGATCTCTTGGATCTTGCACTTGGAGCTGTTAAAATTTCTCTGGAAGCTGAGAAGCACAATAGTTGGTGGAGGCTTTTGGTCTGTTTGTTGGGGTTTTTTTCTTGTAGACAATCTCTCAGACTGTCTCAGTCAACAGCCCAATGACCAAAACTAATAGTTTGTACAAAAGAAAGAAAACTCATCAGTTTGGAAAGATGGATGCACTGAAGCAAGCATCTTCCAAAGTCCCACTACAACTTTGATTCGGAATATGGCATCACTACCCTATACAGCCTAAGGAAATACAGTCACTTTGGCACTTCAGTCTAGACATGGGATAAATATTTAAGGGACCTCTGTTAAGATACTCTAGTAAACACAGTAATGCCAGAACAGTATTCTGGACTTCTTTTATCACTCCTTCTCCTTACGGTCAATGTAAGTCTACGTAGAGGGATAGCAGATGGTACCGTTGCCATGGTAAACTCCATAATCAGCTGTAAAGGAAAAAAGGGAAGTAAAAGTTCTGACTGGAGCCCACATTAGACTACTAAAAATGAAAGTTAGTCAATAACATTATCAAATACTTGAAAGTCATCACACTGGTGAGTAGATGACTTTAATGCAACTTCAGAAAAATTTATTTACACCAGAACCACAAACATACAAACATAACACTCTGTGTGTAGCTCCCACAAACATATATAAAAAAATATACTCTGTAAAACTATACTCCAACTGCTTTTTTCACCATCTTGATAAAAAAAGTGATCAGACATCTTAGAAAAAACCCACACTAACCACAACGCTGACTTGCTGAAACATAGATAAAGGTAAAAAATGAACACTTGGACTATACTATGAATAAGTAATGATGGAACAAAGTCACCTCAAAACATGAAGCCCAACAAAAACCAAATCAGCTTATGCCCACAATTAATTTAATGCAAAAGAAATAAAAATACAGTTGGCCCTCAAATACCACGGTAGCGTGGGTCTTGTTGCCCCTCCGTGAAGCCCTCCATCTGTGTAGAATGGCAGCTCATTAATATGCAAATTTGCCCTGGACCCTCACACCACCCCCCGGTGCTCCAGTGCTGTTTCAGCACAGTCCTGCTCTGTAGTGGTGTTTGTGTCAGCACTTCCTGGTGCCCACAGCCATCCCACGCTGGGAAAAGTCCCTTTTCAGCTCTGCTGGGGACACTGGTGCGAGGAACCGCCTGTGCTGCTGTCCTGTCTCTCTGGGTGGGTACACCCATTCTCTCCACACTCAGGGTAGACATGTACCCCGAGAAAGTCTTGGACACCACGTCTAACCCGAGAGTGTGTAAATCTTTCATAACTGCATGAAGCCTCCTCGCTCGGAGTGGGGCAGGCACAGCCCTGAGGGGACCTGGTGCGGCCGCCTCCCTCCGACCGGAGCGGGGTGGGGCACCAGGGGGACTTGGCATGGCCACCTTCCTCCAAGCAGAGCAGAGCGGGGTTGGTGCTGCTCCAGCAGACCTGCCACAGCCGCCTCCCTCCGAGCGAAGCAGGGCGGGTGCGGCACGGGCAGAGCAGTGCACCCATGGTCTGTGCGGCACGGTGTGGAGGTTATTTGAATATTCATGACTGTCTAATTTAAATATTCGTGATATTCAGATATGTCAGTTCACGCAGGTACAGTCACGAAACAGGCCTCCTTAACAGCTGAAAAATCATGCTGCATTGAGGTGAAGCCAATACTGGGAGGTGCAAAGTGGAGAGGGTTTACTGTATTCCAAATCTGGTTGGGAACTCAGAAATTAAAAGTGGAATTTGGCAACATTCACAATCAGGCATGTCCAGCTGTCTAATAATCCAGACAGAGAGACACAGTTATTTTTTCTCTAAAGAAAGGAACTTATTATGGGAATACTTAAAACACTAAAAGCACCAGTAAAAAGATATTGAGTTTTGCTATGCATGCACAATAACGTTTCCATGCTCACAGTACTCACTGTAGTGTTAGTTCTACCATTTCTAAATGTGTCACATCTTCTCAAACATGAGAACTTCTGGCAAACCTATCGATGGATCTTAGGTCTAAACTCCTCAACGATTCCTTTAAGGAACCCGAGAAATGAGAACATGGTGCTTAATTTGTGAGTGGTTGTTCTTTTTCACTAACTAAGCCATGACTTGAGGTACTCATGCAAATTTCAGAAAACAGAAATAATGTGATAAATTCTACAGAGTGAAAAAGTATTTAAGCAGATTGGGGAACTTGATAAGCTATTTCTTTTCTATATACTGCTTCATCTAGTATAACTGATATTCTACAGTTTTAAACCAAACAAAAATAAGACAATCATGTTACAAACAACTTTTTTTCTATGAGATATTTCAGCATCCAGCAAAAGAGGACCTAGATTGGAAGAAAAAAAATCACTGTTTTTATGAGGCAGTAGCGGAAAAGCAGCTATTGTGTCAAACAATAATTATATTTCTTGGCTACAGTGCTCATCAGTTAAAGAAAAACATAAAATACTGAGTCTGGCACTTGAACTACCAAATACACTTCTAAAATTTTACATCAATTCGGCTACATAATACCTACAATAAAAATCTCCCAAAGCTCATCTAACACTCACCTGTGGTATACAAAATGTTCAGCTCACAGCTGAAGACAAATCCATGTGACTCCAGCAGGGAGGAGTTTGGGATCAATTTTTTTAATCTTTGATTTAATGACATCTACAAAGGATCCTTTATTCATCTTGAACAACAGTACACTTGAGAGGTATTTTGGCACAAAAGGAATGCAAGGCTTACAAATAATTGTGTTGTATGATTTAACATATAGTTACACAAGCTTCTCTTTTTCACAGAGCAACTGTAGATCCTTTTCAAACTGTAATTCCACCAGAAATTCATAACTGAAAGAATAAGACCCTCATAATCCTGAGCACCTATCTAATAAACATGAAATGGTCCACTCCTTCCATGTTCACAACCAACAAATTAATGCTCTCTAAATCTGTGCATTCAGAAAAAAGCAAAGTTTCTAACTGAACCTAGACAAAAAAGTACTACTAAACTTGCCATGTATCAGAAAGTTAACATTTCAGGCCAAACTGCATGCCCTATTCATGCTAATTCTTATGCTGAAATCTCCAAGATTAATTGTATGAGCTCCCCTTATTTTGGCCTTCCAATAATCTAATCTAGTATTCCTCTGAAAACATAAAATTCCAAACTCAAGTGTAGTGATCAGTTTTAAAGCTATGTTGTGTTTGCCAACTGATCATGTTACAAATTAAGAACTAAAAGTTGTCCAAATTTAACAGGAGTTATTCTCCCACAAAGTCCAAAATTTTTGCAGTCTGCCAACACTCTACAGTTACCAGTGGAAGACCTGACTAAAAGTATTCACAGCACAGAAACTGTAAAAATTGAGTAATTAACTTGGGAATGAAAATTTAGTCCTTCTTCTCTCTCCAGCTGGCCCTAATTTGAGGCACTTTCTGTTGATGTATTAGAAACAGAAGTTTAACATTAAATTTGGAAGGCACTGAAGGAAAAAACCCATGCTTACAAGCTCCACTTGATCTACAGGATTACCTTAAGCTACTTAAGTAATCTTAATAAAGATACCAATAACATTAGTTCACTCGGTGTCTGACTGCCATAGAATAAGTAACATAATACTATCTTGCAATATAAGTTGAAAATTTTGCAGCCCCAATTCATATCTGTGCAAATTGCATTTACATGCAACTTCTTTCCTGCATCTTCTTTCAAAGCATTCCTCTTTAAAAGTTGTCTTCATCGTAAGTGTGCTTCCACAGTGAAGCCAAGTACCTGGAGATCCTCCTAAGCAGACACACTTTCTGTTCTTTACTTTAATTCAAAAAACACATTACCAGCAGAGAAAAAAATCCTGCTTGTTTCCTCCATGGGAACAGTTACAGAAGTATGCTTTCCAGCTTAGGCATAGTCTTAAACTTCCTTCATAGTTTAAGAGCAGGAATACTAATGTGCATGGCTCTGTTCTTGTGATGATGTACACCGTTAGCCCACGCAAACAAAAGGGAGAAACCTGCTCTGAGTAGGGACACATAACGCCAGATTTACCTTCTCATCACAAGAGACAGAACTGAAGACCCACCTAATTTGCTCTGGGACTGAGTAACACTTAGGTCTGCATGTGGGAGTTTGTAAACTCTATTTTGGCTCATGTTGAAGCTCACTGTACCACACCCCCAGCGGTAATGTCACTGATTTGAGCAGCGAGGTTGGACCAGACAACCCACTGTGGTTCCTTCCAACCTTACTGATTCTGTGATCTCATGTAAGTCAAAACCATTCCTGGGTTGGTACCATCACATTTTTAATTTGCCGGATAAGCACACCTTGAACTAGTATTTTACAAGCATTCCTTCACATTTCCACATAAATCGATGCAAGACAACACCACAATAAAAGCAAGCGTTCAATACTGTTATAAACACCACCCATGAATGACCAAACCTACGTGCTTACAAAGCAAAAACAAGCTCAGTCGACAAAGGATGATTCCACTACACTTACACAGTGGACGTGATAAAAAACCCAGACAAGGAAACCTCTCAGAATAATTATTACGCACAAGAGGTAACTCTGAAGACGTTTTACTTTCAGCGGTGTAGGTTTCCTCGCAGAATGAGCGTGAAAGAAGCAAGAAAAACTTTCAAGCTGAACATACTGTCCGCACCCGTCCCCACAGAAGACATGTGTGAGAGCAGACCCCGACCCGGCCTAGCAACGCAGTCCCAATGGGGACACGGCCCTGGCTCCTCGTCATAACCCGCACTCAAACCCCACCGACGTGTCTGCCGAAACATTCACTTTTCAGGTCCACCTAAATACGATGCTGAAATTTTCTCGCCGTTGACTGATTAAGCGCTTAGAAAAAGGCTGGAAAAGCTGAAGCAAACCTTTCCACCGGCAGCACCGAGAAATGTACCTGGCAAGGGGCGTTCCCCGCGCCCCGCACCGGCCCCAACGGCCCCGCAGCGCCCGCGCCCCCCGCGCTGCGCTTCCCTCCGCCGGGAGACACCCGCGAGCGCCGCTGCAGGGGAGGGATCCGTCACTGAACGGGA
>WEKX01029332.1:0-19495 GCA_013390025.1 Pitta sordida
TGCCAGCACCAGCCCTTAAGCCATTTCCTTCTGTTTCACAAAACAAAGTTTAAGCAGCTGAAATATCACAGTTGACAATTACAGAAACATTAGAGATATAATTAAAGGAATTTTCTGAAGGTTTTATCCATTATCTCACAAACTCATGAAAAATCTTATTAGTAATGTATTTGGATTAGCAAGCTACACTTTTGAAAAAAGCACTACTTCAAGATTTTCACTCCCCACATTGGTCCTTTTTTGTGGCTGACTATCAATCAGATGGAAAAACATTTCAAACCACCTAAAACTAAATGTGAATTAATTTCATTTAACTGGCATGTCAACTAAGTTTTTTAATTAAAGGGCCATCTACTATTTGGAGTGAAAAAGAAACGGCTAATTCATACAGTTCTAGTACAAAGTTATTACTTCCAACAGAGGACAACAGTGTAAACTTTAAGTACTCATTTATGATTTGATTTCACTGATTTTGCTTCCTTTTGTACCTGATTGTATATGAGGATTGTTGGTGAGATTTTCTTTGAGGGGGACGAGAAGGGCCTGCAATCATTTTGTGGAACATCTGCAACAGCAATTCACAGGTCACAAGCTGAATAATGTTAAACTAAATCAGAAAACATTGAATCTGTTAAAATAAGACCCCAGAGCAGACTTTTACTCACAGAAATGGCTTACATAGACATAGTCTGCAGAAGATCAAAGTTATAAAATGCACAGTGCAGCTTGCACATTAAACTCAAAGGTTACAATAAATAAATACTGAGCATCCCTTGAGGATATTCTCTCAAGGAAGATAGGCTGCCACGTGAGAAGAATAGCAACAGCTCCATGTGCAACAGCAGATACAGGTTCAGGCTTCATGCAGGAAGTCGGAAACTAAGACTTCACTCTACCACCCTGTAAAATGCCTTTGTGACTCCTGTTTCATACACCAGGGACATGCCCCAAGATTGGGAGTTGCAGGCAGGAGTGAGAATGGGACAAATCATGCTACACTTCTGCACAAAAGTGCAGCTTCCAAAACTTCAGCAGAGCCATGGTGATGCTGGAGGGTCATGCAACAGTCAGCTGTTGGAAAGTACCCAAAAGAACAGGATAACAGAAAAGAGATGGGATTATTTCAAAACGGTATTTATAACGCCATTCCAGTCAACCGTGTTTGGCTGTTGTTTATGTTTTCACTTCCATACATGCAGCCTTATTTGAAAGACAGGGTTCCCTTTTTGAACTAGTTGGGCTGGAATTTCCACTATCAAAATGACTGAAGGTAGTGGTCAAGCTGTTTTGTAAATCTTTTCTAAAGGTTTTCAAGTGTAAAAATTCACAGAAATAGCTCACTCTGGAGGGGCAAAATCAAAACAAGGAACAATATTGAGAAACAAAGTTCTCCTTAAAACATTGAGAGCTACTGACAGAGGCTTTTCGCTTAAATTTACATATTTTGTGCAGATGCCAATGAGGAGAAGTTGTGGCTTCCAGTGGCTGGAGGTGTTGGTGTCCCTGGGCAGTGCTACCAGACCTGGTCCCCATGCTGTGTCGCTCAGTGGGATGTCTATATCCAGGCGCAGCTCAGCTCTCCTCACTACTCAGGTCCCAGCCTCTTCACCAGCTGTTAATAAGTGCTCCTTGAATTTGGAGTCACCATCCCTGAAGGTGTTTAAAAAGACTGGATGAGGAACTCATTGACATGGTCTAGATAATGAGATGATGGGAGGGGAGTTGGTTATTAAAAAAAGATGACATGACCCTGAGATTAGCTCAGATAGATAAAACATGGTGCTCATGGCACCAAGGTTATGGGTTCGATCCCTGCATGGGGATTCACTTAGGAGTTGGATTCAGTGATCCTTGTGGGTCCCTTCCAACTTGGAATATTCTGTGATTCCACAGAGGAATCTATTTTTATTTGTGGCCAGTGAGAGAACACGTGGCTGATGAAAGAATATGGTGAAATTTTCCTGACTCTGCAGAGGGCCTGCATATCTTTCACCCTCCTTTCTGAGTGGTTTGTGGTAGCCACCATCCTGCTCAGTTTCACCAGTAGCCTGCCTCCTCCCTGCAGCACAACATTGACTTTGCTTTCACTGCTGTGAGGAAAAACAAACACATTCATTGGTAGCATTTGTCAGCTTGTTTTCTTGTCTTGGCAGAAAATTGTGAGGGAAAAAAAATAAACCGAGTGGAATTAATCCTACAAATGTAAAGTAATATTATTTTAAAATGAAACAAACTAAGAATCACCCTTTTATAGTAGACTTCTTAAAACAAAACCAAACATGCTAATTTAAGACCACCACTGAAACAAATACAATAATTGCAGATCAAATCATGTACAAACCTTCTCCATTAAAATAGCAAGAAGCAGAGATATTTATTCAGAACTATACTGCTGCAGGTGCTATAAATTGCAAAGGTCAATGTTAAAGATACTTATATAGCACAATCGATCCCATCTTTTTCACAAGCCTGTAAAGTTAGACCCAACCTATTCAAATACACCTAGTTTTAAATTATAGTAGTTCCACAAAATGATGAAGCAGAAGAAACTTAGTCATCACACTGTCCTGACAGTTTTAATGTGTATAACTCAGAAAATTTTTTAAAAAAGAAAAGGATACATTATGGGGCAGTTTTGTATATCTTACAGGCTAGACAGAGAGGAAATGAGACCACAGCAACCAGCTGTATCATGGGCACAAGGAAAGTACTGCATCTTGTCCCTGGTATGATGCAGACAGGTAAACGGAAGAGGGTTTTTTGGTTCTTGTTTTTTGGTGTTTGTTACGTAATTTGTTGTTTGGGTTTTTTTTTCTTTTATTTTTGCAGTGTAGTAACTATGCATTGTTACATAGTTATGTATGTATCTATTGGGAAGAGCAAAAACAGACTAGAAACCAGATCAGCTGAAGTACTTCCAGCATAACACTCATTTTACTAATTGACACAGATTTTTAAGCCTCAAAAGTAAGCCTGTTTTCTGTCTGACTAGAAAGTCACTGCAGTCATGTCAGCTGTCACCACTACAGTTTTCTGACCGTCTAAATTCTGCCTTAATCACTCCTAAGGAACCCGTTCTTGCTGGCAGAGCATTTAAAGTTGCTGTTCTGCTTTCCTCCATTAACTGCATTCAAGGTACGTGATTGATCTATCTATGCCTGGTCTGTGTATGGGTCCTGGGTTGATACAGAAAGTTTGGATGAAGCTCAGGGAGAACAATTACTCCTTTAGGAGCACCACTGTTGAAGATAAGCAATCAGCTGGTAAAAGAGGTAAGGACAAAAAAGAGGTGTCTGTTGATTGAAAAATTAAGTCGGTGGAAGAAAGAGTCCTGCCTTTCAGCCCTTGTATCATGCACTGCTTCTTTATTTTAGCTTATAGGACAAACAAAAGGTACAAAAATGGGGTTGCATGGTGTGCTTAGAAATCAAGTCTTAGCTGGCTAAGAAACTTGTGGAAGAGCTTCTGGATCTCAGTCTCTCAAGTGCTAGTCCAGTAATTAATTTTAAAATATTGCTCACCCTGAAAATCAGGACTTGGGACTACCCTCCCTGAGGTGTAAATCAACATGGAAATTGCCTCAGTGTTATTTAGATGTAGCAGCTGTGGGTTCTAGTATTAGCTGGAAGTAATGAATACATTACTGACTGTGTTTTACAGCAAGTAGAAACCATTCATTCATACTACTTTTACTTTATGATTGGTTTGTAGTTTCTCATGTATACAGGGAATATGCATCATGTGCGTAAAACCCTCCCAAACCAAACAAAAAAGATGTTCAAAATTCTCTGTCATCAGGTTGCTGTTTTCCATACCCTTTTTTCTGGTGATCATCTTTTCATACCTGTGTCACTATACAGAAAGCAAATTAATTACATGTTTCCTAAGTATCATTCCCTATAGCTGATTACTAGCTAAAGTAAACTTCAAAGAACACTACATTCTAACTTGGAGGTCAGTTAGAAACCCTCTGCAAAACCAGGGCTGTTAATTAATATGACCTTTATTCTGAAGTATGACCTTGTCAGATCGAACAAATCAGTATTAAGCATTAATTGTATATTTAATACTATATTATATGTATAAAAATACTATGAGATATAATCAGTTATCATACATAGACATAATTGATACTTAACCTCAGAAACTGGAGATGGTTTAAATACCATTTTTGTCATCTCTTTGATGGTTGTGTCTGTACTTTTGCCAGTGTTAAAGAACAGATATCTGAGCAGGCTGTGAACTGTGGCACTTCAGTTAATTTAGCAACCTCCTTATACCTGAAAAAGTGGCTTTAGCTTGCATATTTCTCTAGAGTATTGATGCTTTTGCTATGCTGTACACATAAATGCGTGGGTAGCAGTATGGGGATAGAAGAAATTTCTTTTGGGAAAGGAGTGAAAAATGAAGACCAGGCAATCATGACCATGATTATGTGTGTGAAATTTCCTTCAGACAAGGAACAGCACAGACCAGACCTGGTTGAGACTTCTCAGAAATGCTTACAGGAATAGATCTATTAACTTACGGTACTAATGTGGTCAGATTACTGCTTGTGGTTTTGTGTCACCTTGCGTGCTTTCCAATGGAGAAGTGACAAATCACACAAGTGATTCCTTCTCTGGTCTATTCAGTACTTCAGTACCTGATTGCTGGGCAAGACGTTTTTGCTTTCTCCGTTTTTATGATATTCGGGAATAGGTTTCAGTTTCTCAAACAGCCTCCCTGCCAGTAACAGCAATCTACCTGAAGCCTGGCATGGTCACTTGTCAGCATCAAGAGAAAGGGGTTGAGACTGGATTTTCTAACTATTTAACCTGATGATGCATGAGCTGACAAGGATACAGGCCTTCTTCCTCTAGATTTGAGCTCCGCATTCAAAATAAGTGAATAAAAACAATTACAGGAAGGATAAAGGATACCTACAGAACATTTGGACAGGAGCTGGGAAATACTAAAAATACCAGGCAAGATTCACTTTGCAGTGTGCACTGAGCCAGGACAGCTTCTGTCTCACCTCAGCACAGCTCAGTGTGGGTAAACGCAGCTCTCTGCTCACCTAAATAACAGAGAGGTGTAGCTTTCATTACTTTTTGAGATTTATGTTTAAAGACTAAAGGCACAGGTAAGCGTGTTGCTCTGTGTGAAATGCTAGCCTGGGCTTCACAAGATTTTAAATTGTCACCTTGTTTTGTTTGTCACTTTGAAGACCCACAAATCTGGCTTGCTGCCAGCAGGGAACTAATATATGTCAATGTACATCTTGGCTGCCCCAAGCAAATGGAGTGACTTGTATCTCTTTCTCGTCTATGATTCTTTTTCCCCTTTAATTAAATGATTTATAGATGTGTGTACAAGTATTATGATACGAGTGATTTGACCCACATTTCCTCTCACATTGAAAGTATTTCCAAAGAGTTCAAGGGCATAATGGTTCCTGTTTCTCAATAAGAGGAAAAAAAGTATTCCATTACTTGTGAAGGAGCATGCTAAAATATGCTTCATGGTATATTTCTTGAAACTTGAGGTAGACAAAATTTACAAAGCCAAGTCTCTTATGTTTCTGTAATTTTGGAACCCCAAGCAGTCAAGGTAATGGAGGGAGTTATGTCAAATTCAAATGAGGAGGAGCTATTAATTAATAAAAATTTTTGATCTTAGGAAATGAAAAATTAAAAGTAAAAAGATTAAGGGTTTTTTTTCAACCCCTCCCATATACAATAATGCTTGCTCCAGGGAATGCAGGTAAACTAAAGGTTTGAATTCAGACTGTCAACTATCAACTTCATTTATTATTAATCTCTCAACTTCACGAGATTAACATTGTTATAAATAATTGTTCTGAAAAATAATGCAAACAAATTACTGGCTTGTTGACTGAATAAAATATTAGCTGTTAATCTAAAGATTACAGACTAAATTTTTACTTACTGAACAAGTAATCTCTTTCAAATTACAGATCTTTGTACAATATGCTTGTTGTCCTTAGAGATGATCAAGCTGGAAAACAACTACATGTGGGAATGTATGTATGTATGTATATATATATATACACACACATACATATATATGTGTGTGTGTGTGTATATATATACCCCTCAAAATATTAGCTCTGTAACAAGTAATACTTCTCAGGAAAAATACATTCCACTATAGATTATGCTTTTCACAAAGGGGTAGGAGGGGCAACCTGAGCCCACAGCTTTTCAAAGGAGAGATAAAACCAATAGGTAGTGCAGAAGTCCTGCTAGAAAAAAGTATGAGCAAGCATGAGACACAGTTTATGCTCATTTTCATTGCATTTTTTCTCTCTGGCCATGTCACTGTTGTAGGTGGAGGGGAAAAAAAAGGACAAAAATGCTACAGGTGAATTTTTAATTTCATTTATAATCTCCTAAAGGTTCAACACTTTATTGTTGGAGAAGTTTTATTACTTTAAGACTGCACATTGTGTATGAAAAAATAAGGATATTTAGTCCAAAAAAAAGACAGTTTGTGGAACATCAGTTCTTGAAATCTGAGAGCAAGACACTTCCTTTCATAGATGATGTCTTCCCAGCAAGGGAGAAGGACCCTCTTCCACATCCCTGATTTGTGGTCCTGTCTCTGCTCAATCATTTGAAGCATCAAAGGACAATGGCATTATCCCTTGGACAGTGGCAGAGAGACTATTGGCTGAAAACAGGTTGTGAACAGTGACATTTCTCCAGAATATTCCTCCCACCATGAAGAATTTGCAGTGCAGGGACTGTGTGAGCCTGAGATGAGTGTCAATGGAGTAACTACAACTTGGTAGGTTGCGTATTTAAGTGCCAAGTAATGACTGACTGATGTCAGGCTTTTTATGTGGGGTGTAAGAACAAAATCTGCTGTCAAACAGTCTCCTGATTTTCACAGACATCTTTTCCTCCAATTCTTTTCCCAAACGCTTGCCCTGATTAGAGAAGGAAGAACAGAGGATATGAGTCTTGAGATGTCCATGACGCCTTTGCAGCACTTTTCCAGCTGACAAGCTTATCACTGTGAGAATAAGTATATGGCAACCACTTGCTTCCCTATGGCCTGTATTGATTGCTGTAATGCTTTTAATTAAGAAAACAATTATGAGGAGTTTCTGAGAGCATCCTGACTGCAAGGCTTGGCTGCCTCATTGACATACACTTGCAGGCTGAGTCCTCCGTATCACTTTAACATAGGCATAAGTGGACTTGAGCAGATTTAAGAGCCAACTGCCTGTCTCACCTTAGAAAGCACTGACATATTTTTATTTTGATGAACAAGTTGAACAGAATAATTGTGAAGATTGTGGCTAACAGGTTTGAAACTAGCCATTTCACACACACAGAGTAATGGTTAATCATTTTTGTTGTTCAAGTGTTGACCACTTACTGACATCTATCACATTATATGTAGTACCACTAGCCACTACTTTAAGATAAAAAATAGCTGGGTGTCACAAATACAGAGTGTGAAAGTTTGTAATTTTTGAGTTACAGGGAAAAACAATTTAGCATGTAGTGGTACAAAGATCTGCAATTTTACAGTCACATAATAGAACGACAGGATAAGTTGTGTTGGAAAAGACCTCTGAGATCATTGAATCTCATCTACTGATGCAGACTTTAGCAAGATTTTAGACTGGAATGAGCTTGCACTGAACAAGACCCAATTTGCATACCTGGAAATGGACTCTACAAGTCATCTTATTATTGGTAAACTCAAGGCAGTGGAACTGAACAGAGGTAAAATGAGGAGACTGTACCCAAAGCTACTCTGGTATGCAACAGCAGCACAGCCTTGGGCTTTCCATCTGCCAAAGGGGAATGGTAGCTTTAACTCAGCTGCAAGGAATTATTGGAGAATCAAGTAATTCTACCATAGCTTTAACTATTTTGGTTTTCAACAAAGTGGCACATTTTAACTTTCAGTAATTAATGGCATGCAAGTACTTTCCTTCCAGAAATCCCCTACTAATACGTTAATCCGTCTTGTCCTCTTTACGCTATGGTTATAGCTTCCTTCTCTATTCAACTGATAGGTCCCAAAAGTCTAAAGGTTGAGTTTTTTTTTAAATATTTACCTAGCGATGATGAAATGCTGCACACATGATTTGCTGGCAGGGTAAGTTTAGGTTTGTCTTAAGTGAGGAAAACATGAAGGAGACGAGGTAGTAATTATTATAATGACGTTTGTGTGCGGGAACTGAGAAAAGGCTTGAGCTCAATTAACCAAGATGAGTTTTACTTAAATAACTATGTAAGTACAAGTTCCCATACAAGTAGAAGCCTTGATATAACACATACAAGTATGTGCATGGGTACCTGCAGACACCACGCCAACACCAACGACATTTTCATATGTGGTAAATGAATAACCACCTCAATGTTTTATAACCTTTCCCTTTGCACTGAAAAGTGCTAGCTTCCTCTCCTCCTCTTCATTTCCTTCCTCCATTAAGTCTAAATACAGACCATAAGCTATTCAGAAAGGCAACTATGTTTTCTACTGGTTTTTCAAAGGCACTGAGCAGATACTCGAATCCTATTTCTCATGAGCTATTCTGTAGTAGTATGAATGCATGCATGGAGTTGTCTGACACTAATTCTCACAATCCATGTGATAGGAATTATTTTTTTCGATAGCAATTACAGCAGAAGAGGTAGGCAAACAGATTTCTGAAGGATGTTTCATGCAAATAGGGAAAACGAAATTCATATGGAGATAGGAGGAAACAGAAGGGACTATTGAACCTGACACCACTAGCACGTCAGAATTAATAAGGCAGCAAATAAATCCAAAATATCCCAGCAAGGAAGTAATACAAGGCTCTGGAAGTAAACATGGTATATTAATACTGTGGACCCTATCCTGTTTCATTTTTGATCCAACTTACCTTCACTATATGGTGAGGTTGGCTTTGGTCCTTTCTCTGTGGTTTGTGTGGACTCTTGGTCCCACAGAAGGTGCAGGAGTTCTGCAAACAGTGATGCTGCCACAAAGCAGCTTTGAGACCACAGTTTACAACACTTCGCTCAACATTTCTGATGTCAGCATTTTTTAAAATATGTAAATTTTGGAATGAGAAATGTAGTAACAGTGTGA
This sequence comes from Pitta sordida, assembly GCA_013390025.1. Classification (NCBI taxonomy): domain Eukaryota; kingdom Metazoa; phylum Chordata; class Aves; order Passeriformes; family Pittidae; genus Pitta; species Pitta sordida. The sequence continues at coordinate 9,103 of WEKX01029332.1, forward strand.
GCCAATGAAAAAAAAAGAATATAGAAATGAGCTAAGCTTTAAAAGAAGCATTTTATTTGGTAAAAAATAAAAGTAATAAATTATTTTGAGACAATTTTTGTTTTGTAACTGTACGTACACAGTGTATCTGTAACATAGCTGCTATGTAATCCAGGAATTACATCTTAGGAAAAAAGATTTATATACCAAGTAGTTCTAAACGAAACCACCCGTCTTTTACATCTATTGGTACTGAAACCAACTTCATAGAATTCCCCTCCCATGCTTCTTATTCTTCAGTTACTCAGGAATATCCCTTCTGGGTCTTGCGTTTTTGCAGCATCCCTCATGTTTATTTTGCATCATCTAGATCAGTGCTTCTAAGCTTTATTAAAAAAAGAGCACCTGATTATTACTTTTCCTGAAGTGTTAGTGCACCTGCTTTCAACTAGTAAAGCATATACAGTAATCCCTTGAATTTCACAGGAGTCTTGGACCGAGGGAGTCCTGCAATAGCCAAAATCCACAAAGAGCAGCAGTTCATACATATGCAAATTAGCCAAGCAAATCATCCCGCCCCCTCAGCCCCAGAGCACTGGGGGCCTTCCTGACACTTCCATGTGCCACGTCACATGACAGGGGAGTGAAGGGGGTCTTCTCTGGCCCTCCCCACCACAGTGGGCAGGGACAGGGGAGTGAAGTGTCGCTGCCATGCCATGAGATGGTCCCATCTCCCCATGTCCTTCCCATGTGTGGTGGGCACGCCTTCCCAGGGCCGACCCAGGGCTGTGCCAGGCACAAGTGGTGCTGTGGCACTGCCCTGGCATTGCATCAAGCATGAGCAGCACCACGGTGCTGCCCCAGGACTCATTAGGAAGGGAACTCTGGGTGACTCCCGAGTGAGTGAGTGGTGCCATCCCCCCACCACCCAGCGCAGGCTGGTCCCACCCCCTGGCACAGCAGCAACACAGACTGTGCTTGGCTGGCCATCCTGTGCTCACGTGACATGGAAAAACATTGCAAAGAATTGAGGGAAGTCTGTGGCATCTTTGTGGGGAAAAAAAAAGTGAAGATTTGAAGCCGTGAAATTTGAGCCGCAAAGAGACGAGTATTTACTGTATTATGAATATTCACTTATGACTTCATCTTCTGATTTTACTTTTATGAATATTCACTTATGACTTCATCTTCTGATTTTACTTGTTTCCTTTGCTGAATGTGCAAATGCTTTTTAGTTTTGTCTGGTTGTTTTGGTAGTAGTTTGAATTAACACCCATGTCCCTTTTGAAATCTTATGGATCATCAGAGATCCAGAAACCCTGTTCTAAAGAAGACGGATCTAAATTCTGAAATCAGAATAATGATGTTTTGACACCAGCATATGTGACATTTGATAGAAACATATCAGGCATGATGTCTAAATATGCTGCCACAATGGGTCAACATTAGACATGACCCAAACAAAACAACAAACTTATATAGTCAACAGTTTCCCAAAATACAGCTGCTAGGATTACACTGAGATTTTTTTATACCAAAATCTAACAAAATATGTATGCCTGGTATGCTTTATCCTGGTACTGCCTAGTTTAAAAAGCTAAGCATGTTTATAATGTCTCATTGAAACAGTTCTTCAGAGAGCTTGGGAAGCTGTAGACAGTCTGAATTTCGAGTACATTGATTGCTAAATGAGGCAAGAACAGACAATGTACAAGAGACATGTAAGAGTCCTATGTTTGAATGCTAATTAATTAGTTGCAGTCATTTCTCAAACACAATAAAATACTGACACTGGTGCTTAATCTTTCAGATATTTCTACCTCAACTGTCATAAATTTTGTATATCCTGGAGAGAAAAGCAGCACTTTTTTCCGAGCTGTATTTAAGCATGTATCATGGCCCTTTCATCAGAAATTATTATTTTTCCCTTCAACTACCTTTTGAAGTTACCCATTTAATTTTTAGATAATGTAACACATAAGGTGGAAGAAAGACGCATAGCCTTCACAGAAGCTTTTTCTGAAGGAATGTCATCTCAGTTTTAGTAAACAAAATTCTTCTCCAGAAATACACAGATATTTTGAAGAAAATCCATATGCGTGTGTATATATATATGTGTATATATACATATATACACGTATATATAAGAAAAGAGAATTTATGTCTTTTGAAATAAGGGCTAGGCAACTCAGGAGGACTACAAGGATATTCTGAGGCTATGCAGAGAGAAAATTAGAAGGGCCAAAGCCATCTGGAACTTAACCTAAAGTCATAAAAGACAATAACAAGCTTTCTATAAATATAGAATCACAGAATATTCTGTGTTGGAAGGGACCCACAAGGATCATCAAGTCCAACTCTTAAACAGCACCACTGCCTCCCTGGCTGGAATTGAACCCCCAGTCTCCCGCATGAGAGATAGGAACACTCACCCCTATTCATCAGCATTCTGAGGAGAATCTCCATACTTTCTTGGATGTGGGGGGAAGCATAGTGACAAATTATAAGGAAAAGGATGAGGTACTTAATGCCTCCTTTGTCTCACTCTTAACCAGTAAGCCTGGTTGTACCCAGCCCTCTGATCTGAAGGGCAGTGATATAAACTAGAATGAAGTTCTCATAATCCAAGGGGAAATGGTCGGGTATCTGCTACACCCTTTAGAAATACACTAGTCCATGGGGCTGGATGGGATCTACCCAAGGGTATTGAGGGAGCTAGTAGAAACTTTCACCAAGCCTCCTTCATCATTCACCAGCAGTTCTGGCTAACTGGGGTGGTCCCAGTTAGGTGAAAAGAAGTTGGTATCTACAAAAAGGACCAGAAGGAGGATGCGGGAAACTACAGACCTATCAGTCTGACTTTGCTGCTGCTGAAGGTTATGGAACAGATCATCTTGAGTGGCACCACCCAGCACATACAGGACAGATAAGGGATCAGGTGCAGCCAGCATGAGTTTAGGAAAGGCAGGTCCTGCTTGACTAACCTGGTTTCCTTCTATGACAAAGTGGCCTGCTTAGTGGATGAGAGAAAAAGTATGCATGTTGTCTACCTGGACTTTACTAAGACTGACACTGTTTCTCACAGTATTCTTCTGGAGAAGCTGTCTGCTTGTGGCTTGGATGGGAGCATTGTTTGCTGGGTAAAAACTGGCTGGATGGTCTGCTGATGAACGGAATTAATTCCCATTGCTGTTCCAAAGGATGCACCTCATGGCTCAGTAGCAGAGCCAGTCCTGTTTAATATCTTTATTGATAATTGGATGAGGGGATCAAGTGTGTCCTCAGATGCTTTGCAGATGATACCAAGTTGGCTGGGAGTGCTAATCTGGTGGAGGGTAGGAAGGTTCTGTAGAGAGATCTTGACAGGCTGGATAAGTAATACTGTGGCCAGCAAAACCAGGGCAGCGATTGTCCCCCTGTACTTGGCACTTGTAAGGCCACACTTCAAACACTGTGCTCTGTATAGAGAATCTTGCCACAAGAAAGACATTGAGGTGTTGGCATGTGTCCAGAGAAGGACAACAGAACTGCCAAAGGGTCTGGATCACAAGTTTTATGAATTAACTAGTCAACAACACTAAATAACAAAAAAAACCAACTACTAAATTTGCTTAACAGCAAACCAGCTGTGTTCTGAGCTCTCCAAGACAGATGTTTTTTCCATCCTCTTTCTTAATATAGAAAAGCATTCTCAGAACATGAAACATCTTTGTCATCATGTCAAAATGTGCAAAATGTAGACCTAACTGTAATTCTTAAGAATTGAAAATTACAAAAAACTTCAGTCCCAAAGAAAGGTACCCAGGCACCTATCTGTAAGCACCTCTCTGAGACAACGAGTGAAATGGCAAGCTGGTCTTTTGAGCAGTGAATCTCCTTTCGTGTCACCAGGGTGCTAATGGAATATGTGCTTATGCAAGTGAAGAGAAAATTGGAGGAACATGTTTCAATTACACGTGAACTACTGCACCTTTATGTTGCTCTAACACTCCTGATTTAAATGAAAACAAACTAAAAACCCCTAAATACTGCACTGTGCTGTACAAGATTGATATGTGGAATTACAATAAATACCACAGTAATCTTAGTGATCTCCATACACAGTTGCAAAGCCACTTGTTGGTTGTACAGCTTACCCACAATCGAAAAAGAAATTATTTATCATACAACTTTGTAGAGCCAATTTAAATTTTATTTTTACATTGTCTTGCAGCAGATTTTAGTATTGTTTTTCTTATGATGTCTTATAAACCACAACATTTCAACATACATTTCAGGAAGCTGAAAAATGATCAAACAATTGTTTTTTCTGAATAATAATTTTTCACCTATGCACAAATGTCTTTTGCCTGATTATCTTTGTGTTTCTCTCAAGGTTTGTAACAAATACTACTGCCATCATTTATTAGATAGCTGGAAACTACTTTTTCTTAATTTATAATCTTTTTTCACATCTGGTTCACGTTTGTTAGCATGAATAAAGAGTACAGTGCAAAGTCATTAATAAGAGAACAACCAACAATTTTGCAATCTGAAAGGCAGTAAAAGCTGTTTATTATGAGGCTTAAAAAATGAAGCAATTTATTCATTGGGTATTATGACTGTACGTAGGGGTGGTTCATTTATTATGTAAATTGAATGGGCACTCTATGAAGAGGCTGTATCTCCCAGCCGCACTGCCCTCTAGTCCCGGCAGTGCTCCCGAGGGCCATGCTTAGCACTCCATAATTCTCACTAGATTTCGTACAGCCTCCCTCACAGATCTATTACAGTGCTAATGGAGTTTTATTTAATGTGGAAATGACACAACAATTTTTATGGGTTTCACAACTTCCCAAGCCATGTGGCCAAATGACCATCATGCACAGCAACAGCTATTACTTCACAGCCTTACAAAACTGGGAGTGCATTGGGTGTGTGTGGGGTGTAAAACTTGCAATGTGCAAAGCACATTTAGAACACAGTGAATAAATACATCTCCTTGGAAAAGGAAAAACATCACAACAAATTTTGGGAAAAAGAAGTTTCTATTTTTTAATTCTTTAACTATAATTTTTAACTCTACTCTTCCCTCGAGAAATCTGCATATCCTTTTTCTTTGCTGATGCAAGTATCTTTCTTATCTCTGTATCTTTGTTTTTATTTAGTGGACAACTGGGTTCCGACAGAGACATGAGGCAAATCAGACAGTACTGTGTGAGCACTTTCCGACCATTAACACACATTCTGGAGGGAACGAATGAACACTTGGTCCTTGCAGCACCTGTAGACCTCCCCAGTGTGCTTCCCAACCTTCAAACTGTAGCTGAAGGCAGAGCAACAGTCTGCTCTTTCTGTGGTGCCAGACACAGCCTTGTGCTCTTAAAGCAGCACAGGGTAACGTTTCTAAAATAGTAATGTCAGTACATTAAGTACTTCCCTTGAGGTCCCTACCTTCCCCTACTTCCCTTGAGGTCCACGGAATTAACTTCAATTAACCTCAGATCAAGCCTTAATGTAGCAACATTTCTATGGGATCTCTGAAAAGAGATCTGAAAATGAAAAAAAATAAAATAAAAAAGCTTTGTAGTTCTACTGACTTTTTTTGCACTATCAAGTCTATGAGCAGGTTCTTCACTGAAGGTTCTTAATCTTCTGTGCAAGTACAAAATAGCAGTATATATGTATCTATAAACATATATGACTTGGTAAATTAAAATATCCACCTCCTCAGGATTCTCTAATTAGCAATCTACTTAAAATAATACAGTAAAATTGCATCAGTACACATTTCCCAAAGTTTACTGCAAAATGGAAAGCACTGTCACTTTAAAACTTGCCTCAACACCCTTGTTCTCCCTCTCTCATTTCCTCCTCAAATGCAGTTCTGCCTACAAGTGTATGTCAAAGAATGTAAGAGTGTGAGGGAAAACTAAAGGTCCTCCTAAAAACCTACCTTCACAATTTTTAGTACCTCTTGCACTGCCAGTTCAGGTACTATCCTGGATAACTGTATGCCCAGCTAAAACATATTAAGAGTTTTAAGAAGTACGGTATGGCATTGCTGTGGGCTGTGTAGCTGTAAAAGCATGTTGTACCTATTTTGTAAACATGCCTGGATACCAACACACTCCTTGTCGTGGGTCTGAAAATGTTACCTATGTTGAAACAGCATATAAAAGTACAAATGTTCATTTGGGAAAAGTACTACCTATGGCATTTCATCAAGGAGTGACTAAAGTCACTAGTGTTCATCAAGGAATTCATTAATTTTTTTCTGTGATCACAGGTAAAGGGGAGACGTAAACTTCCAGCAGAGGAATGAGACGCAGGACACTTTGTCAGCCTCAAAATTGAATACCATCCCCACAGTGAAACAGTTACTGCTATGATGCATCAGTCTAATAAATTTGCCCAAGAAACAGTTTGAATGAAAAGCTTCACTGAAATCACTGACAGTAACTACAATGACTGCATAGGAACCAGAGTAGTTTCTCAGTGAGAAGTGGATCTCCATATCAAACCTCTTCCCAGGGCCACAGGTATGTAAGAATGAACTTCGAATGAACTTCATCTAGCCGATGCATGAAATGTCTTTTTTGTATTTCTCTCTAGAGAATGAAGTCAAGACCTCTTCCACAGAACACTGCAGGACCTTTCAGATCTAAGAGTGAAGTTGTCTCCTAAACCATGCTCCTGAAACACAAAGACCCTGTATAAGAATTCTAAGCTCTCAGAAGTGACATTTCCTAAAATTCTGAATTTGGAGCAAAATTGTCACATAATATCTGGCAGCTAAGTAGTTACGGAGTCATTCTAAGACACAAACCACATCCAGGAGGGCATAAGTCAGCTGGATGTTCTGGATGCACACTCCAGAAGTGGATCCCATCTGCTGCCCAAAAACACCCCTATGCCTGTACCTTTTGTAAGCACTAACCTGTATTCATCTATTATCAGGAATTCTTTTATGACACAGAGACTCGGATAAACAAAACGTGTCCTTTAGACTGCAGTTCAGTATCTAAATAACTTTACTGAAGTTAAACATTTGCTACTATCAGCCTTCACTGGTACTTTCTTTGGCTTAGAAGAGGTGCCTTATTGTTTGATGTGGTGACTTCAGAAAGCAGAGTGTTAGCTGCCTAATTGCTCATGGTCAGTAATATTCATCCTTGCATAAGGCTGCATTGCTGGGTTGAGCTTGCAATCCCCCTGAATACACCCAGTTCAAGATTTTTAATATTATTTAAAAAATAAGGTATCATAGTTGCAACTATATCTGGCAACATTTAAAATAGGCTGTTGCATGTGAAACTCAAAAACTTACCTGAGAAATAGAACATAATTTTTTTGAACACTAAATAGAAAAAATGTAAAAAAAGCACTTTTTTAGAATACATTACAGAATACTGGCATGTTATACAAATGCAATTAACCCACTGGAATTTAAACTATTGAAAGTTATGTTCAAGGCACCTTTTTTATAAATAGTTCATTCTACATTCACACTAGTTCAACCATGTAAACAAGTCTGTGAAAGCTCAGATTAAGGTCACTTTCAAACTTGTATGCCAAATACTTCAGAAAAATATCATATTGCATGGAAAATTCAATAAAGTAAGGTATTCATCCGCTGTCCAAACAGTTCAATAGATGGTATGGGGTAAATTATTAACAAGATGAAACAGAAGAGCTTTTCAAAAATTAAAGATAAGTAACATGCAATGCAGTAATATCTGTGTTTATCATTTGCAAGTGTACATAAATGCTAAAAAAATACAATTTGCTATTCCTACTGCTATCCTATTTTTAAAGGGCAAATCTTTGGACACAGTATTATCTGAAGTTTAAAAACATACTCCATCTTTTTTACCCCATGCTTAATCTTACAATATGCTAAAAACATATTTTCTTCACAAGGAAAATGTATACAATTAATCTTACAGTATAAACATTATAAACAACTTCCTTGAGGCATCTTCTGGACACAGAATTTCTGTAAAGATTTAAGTATAACATTTCTAGGATAATTGTTTTTTAAAATATGTACATCCATTCCAATGTCCTAGACCCAAGAAGAAACCCAAGTAAGCTCTACAAAAGTTGGCTGATAGTCTTTGTCCAATTAAGATTATGTCCAGCACTGCTTGCTGTATTTCAATACATATAATCAACAAAAGTTTTACTTGCTTTTGTGTAGGAAGTTCCCAAACTTTTGCATAAATCCTCTCAGCTTATTTTCATTAGGCTGCAATGGATGGTAAGCAGTTGAGTTATAGCTGACCATGTGATTACTCCTGCCATAATTATTCCCTAAGTTCTTACTTTTGATATCTGAGAGATGTGAACTGCTGTTGGCTGCATTTCCTGCAGGCTGGCTAGCATTTTCCATCTTACAGAATGGCTCAAAGCGACTATAAACACGCCTTTCACTCAAACGAGATCTCAACTCCTCTTGGTGTTTTGAGCTTGCCTGCTGTGGTGTCACTGAGCTTGCTCTTTGAAGAGCAGAAACAGGAGCACTTTCAGAAGTAGTATTTGTGGAGATTTCCTTCACATCTTGATACTGAATCTGTTCCGTGTTAAACCTTGGGGTAGATGCATCTCCTGCAGTTTCAATAAACTTAGTTTCTAGAGGGCACAACAGAGGACACTTTTTATTACTTTCATCAGATGGAGGTTTTTGAGATTTTGGTGACTTTGGAGACTTTGTTGGGCTTCCAGTGACATCTTCTTTACTTCTGTTCAAGCTACCTTGAGAATTTGATGATGTATTTCTTTTCCTCCTTGGGGAAGAATCTGTCTTATTTTCAGAAATCTTTGGTTTTTGATTCTCATCTTCAGAAACCAACGTGTCAGAACTACTACACATTCTGTAAAAGGCCGGACCTTTGTTTTTTGACAAGTTTTCCTTCTTGTCTGGTGTGAGATTAAGAAGCGACCGCAATTTCTGGGATCCTTTCTTTAGAAAACTTGGGGAACTCTTACTTTCTTTCTTTGACGTGGAATCCTTACTAGACTCCTCCTTGCTAACTTCAGTGAGAGCCGCCATAGAGATTGCCTTGCTAGCAGTCGGGCTCTTTTGCTCTCCTTTCAGGTTCTTTTCCTCCTGTGGCAAGTGGTTGGTCACACTGTGCAAACTTTTAGCACTCTTCAGCATGTCTTCTGGAAGTTTTGGACTAACTGGCTGCTTAAGTCTATGCCTAGTCAATGTGCTGTAAACATAATTGGATGCATGCTTGTTGGTACCAGGGTCCAATATGGACTTTGAATTAAACATGGGAAAACTTCTCCTTTTGAGCATATTTTCATTTTGAAGGTTCTTCAAATTTTCTGAATCTTTGTCTGTACACAGTGTTGTGTATAAATAGAGTGATGAGTCGCCAGCTGCATTTGAATTTACACTAGGTTTTGCATTGTCTGCAATATGAATTCTGTGGTTCTTTGGTGCATCTGATTTAGGAGTGAAGTTTGTGCTAAGCTTTTCTAAAGTTTTATCTGTTCCGTTTTCCACACTTGGAGTATGATTAGATGTCCCTTTAGGTGTTGCACTTCCTTCCGAACCAATTATAGTTGAATTTGAAGAACTTGCACAGCTGCTTACTTCCTGCTGTTCAGGTAAAGTTGGCTGAAAAACCAATGATGATCGCAGGCGAGAATGAGAATACAGTGCATGAGCTTTAATATTTTCAGCTGTGTCATAGCTATCATATCTGTCACCCACGGCTGATCCATTAGACTCCACTGGATAATCTGATTGATCATTCAAATACGACTTTATTCGCCAGTTGCGTAGGAATGATTTTGTTGTGTGTTCGAGGGTTGGCATCCTTTGCTGCAGATGGCGGATATGATTATCTGTCCCATTAAAAGACCTCCGTACAATTGAATTTCTTTCTGCAAGATTTATCTTTGGTCGTGAAAACTGATCAGCAAAACTTTGCTGGGGTATATTATAGTTATTTACATATCCTCCTCGTAATGAAGAAACAATACTAAGGCTATCAGATGGCATTTGCCAAGTATTTGATGGATTGTTGGCTCTGTTAATAGCTCTGTTGAGCAATAGGTAAGGTGTCCTTTCTGGCTTCTCCCCAGCATAACTGTGTCTCTTCCAGTGCTCATTCTTTTCACTAGGTTGATACTGTTGGATTGGATTTTGTGCATTAAAACCTGGATGAAATGGTTGCTTATTATAGGCTTGATTTCTCAAGCCATATTTATCTATATCATTTACTGCATATCTTCCACGAGTCTTCCAGCAAACAGGATCTATCTTGGGAACCTTGTCTTGCCTACCAAAAAGGTTTCTTTGGCTAGAAACTGAAGCCAAAGAGGACACTGAGTGTTGGTATGCATCATTATCCCAGAGTGTCCTGCGACTGTTTACCCGCACTAATTCTGGGGCAAATGAGCTAGGAACAGAAGAACG
>WEKX01029334.1:0-74423 GCA_013390025.1 Pitta sordida
GGCGTGCTTCCCCGGCGGAGAGAACCGCCCGCCACCCACATCCATCCCCGTCGCCGCCGCTAACTTTGCTTCTCTGCAAAAAGCCGCCCTCCGGCGCCAGAGTCAGCGGAGCCCCGGCGGTCCGAGCCGCCCCCCGCGATGAAGGGCCGGCGGCGATGGCGAGGTGAACACCGCCGCTTCGCCGCGGTGCTGGTGCTGTACACGCTGCTGCTGCTCCTGCTGGTGCCCTACGCGCTGGACTACGGGGCCAGGCGCGGGCGGCCGGACGAGGAGCCTCTACTGCGGCGGTGCCCCAGCCTGGAGGAGGCACTGAGCGAGTGGGGCTGGGAGCAGCGGCCGCCGCTGGACGAAGAAGAGGAGGAGGAGGACGAGGCGGGCACGACTGGGACAGCTGGTAACAACAGCACCGGGGCGACGGGGAAGCGACACATCTACTTACACGCTACCTGGCGCACGGGGTCCTCCTTCCTGGGGGAGCTCTTCAACCAGCACCCCGACGTCTTCTACCTGTACGAACCCATGTGGCACCTGTGGCAGGCACTCTACCCGGGGGACGCGCTGAGCCTGCAGGGCGCCCTCCGCGACATGCTGCGCGCCCTCTTCCGATGCGACTTCTCCGTCCTGCGCCTCTACGCCTCCCCGCCCGGCCCCCGCGACCCGCTGGCCCCTGCCCCGCCCGCCGCCGACAACCTCACCACGGCCAGTATCTTCGGCTGGCGGACCAACAAGGTGATCTGCTCGCCACCGCTCTGCTCCGCCGCCCCGCGCTCCCGCGGGGACATCGGCCTCGTCGACGGCGCTGCCTGCGAGGAAAGGTGCCCGCCGCGGGCGTTGCGGGAGCTGGAGGCCGAGTGCCGCAAGTACCCGGTGGTGGTCATCAAGGACGTGCGACTGCTGGAGCTGAGCGCGCTGCTGNCGTGCACGCCTGGCGGGAGCGTCTCAGCCGGCAGCAGGTGCGGCAGGTGGAGGCGGCGTGCGGAGAGGCCATGAGCATCCTCGCCTACCCCCTCAGCGGCGGCGACTCCCGGTNCTCAACCTGCGGGTGGCGACTCCCGGTAGCGCCCTCGCCCCGCGGCCCGCACGGGTCCGAAGGCGGGCGGGCGCTGTCGGGCAGAGCCGAACACGGGGGTTCACTGCTGGCGTGATGGGCACCCACCCCATCATGGGTCGGGCGCTCCCTCGGGGACAGCCCCGGCTGAGGGACACCCGCCTCGCCTCGGGTACAGGCAGTGCGGAGGGGTCCAGGGTCTCAGTGTAGCTTCAGTGGTGCTGTGCTGCTCTGGGCTGCATGGAGAGGGCAGGGGGGGATGTTTTATTTAAGAGAAGGGTTTGCTAAGAGGTGTCCTCTGAGTGCGGCATCAATCTCGGAGCCCTTTCAACGTGATTGTGTACAAAGCACAGGTGTGCTTCCAAAAAAACTGTATCAAAACTTAAAAGTCCCCCAAATGAGGACTCTCAGCAAGGAACTACGAGGGCCTGGCACGGACTGCTGCGATAGGGTTGCCCTTCCTGAGCACTGAAGCACGCTCGGCTCTGTCCTGCTACTGAAACTCGTACAAGAGGCTTCTGTGAAGCCGCTGCAGAGGTCAGTGGAGGCCTGGACGTGCAGGAGGCCTGGACGTGCAGGAGGGTGCTGCTGCTGCGGGGCAGGACTCGGCTCTTCTACTCCCAACCTGCTGTGCGGGGATGGTCTCTGCAGCAGGTTGCTGGTGCTGTGGGGAGGGGACACTTGCGAAGGGACGGGGAACCATGTCCATCTCTGTCCGTCGTTTGGAGCAGCAGGATAAGTAGTTGTGCGAGAGAGGGTAAGCGTTCGGCTGCTTTTCAAAGAAGTTTGTGGCAGAAATCTTTGCTTTTCTAAAGAAATCTGTAATTCTTTAGAAAGTTGGATTTTTAAAAATATATATATTGATAAAATTCGGTGATAGTCATGTGAGATATATTTCTTTGTGACACGTGATTGTAACTGGAAGTCAAATGCTCAATATTTCCATTTTGTTGTCTCGATCAGATGAGAGAATCACTTTTCTTCCCTCGCTTCCGGGCCGACACATTGTGCTGTGCACATGGTTCTCCAGGTCACGTCCCTTCTGAACAATAACATCCTATCAGCTGGCAATTCCTGGACAAAAGCAAATGTTTCCTAAGAGGCTAAGACAAAAGTTCATCATGAAGTTCCCAAGTAAAACTTTGTATTAAAGGAAAAAAAAAAAAGAAAACCTCAGGTTTCATTTTAATATACCATTTTCCTGCAAATATCCTGAAACTTGTATAAGAAGGGTGTGTGTGTATGTATCTGTGAGTATCTTTGTTTCTTAATTTCTTAATGTGGGGATAGACGATTTAATTTTAATTTAGGACTGCAGTTTTGTAACTTCATGGAGACTGCTTTTGAGTCCATTACAGTCTATCAGCGCTTAAACAGCCCCACAAGAGTGTACAGGGTTATAGGGATGTTTGCATGCAGTCCTCAAACAAAACCTGAGAACATGAACTTCAAATTGAGGATAATCCAGGATCAGGGAGAAAGCAGTATTTCTATAAAGTGCTGGAAATAAAGGCAGTTCAAAGATGTTACATCATCTTGGCATCAACATTTCAATTGCATTGTAGGTTTTTGTCATGTGTGTGTTGTGCTGTAAAGCGTGTCAGTGAGTTGGGGTGAACTTTTAGCTCTTTCTGTTCCTTGGCCTTTCTACCCGACAGCATGTTGGCACAAGAAGGTTTTTGTCCATTCTCTGACAGGAAAATATAGTCATAAAAATGTTTTTTTAGCAAAACTATCCATTTCCTCGTAGTATGCTTCATACAATTTTGCATCCCTGGGTTTCTATTTGAAGCAAAAATTACAGAGGCTCATTTTGTGGTGGAACAACCTTATGTGTTATCTAAGGCATTTCTGTATTCTCTCATACTGCCTGTGATATCAAAATTTGTCTCTGGGTGTTCGAGGGGCATTTAATAATATTATTTGTATAGATGGACAATTACGTGTATTAATGCCTTGATAACCTGTGTCAGGGAACATATTTTGGAAAGCATTTTTGAGACTACACCCAGCCTGGCTTGTACTAACAGGTTTGAGAAGAAAATAAGACGTTCCTGTATGCTAAAAGACAATACAGTACTTATTTTCTTACTTCAGATGGGAGAGTAAAATCAGTTTATCTTGTTGATTTTAGCAAGTTGCAGTCACAGAATTTTGTGTTGCAACCATTAAGCATTCACTTCCACAGCATTCACATCTTTTGTTTGTTTGTTTGTTCAGCCTGGAGAAGAGGAAACTGAGGGGAGACCTCATTGCAGTTATAACTTCCTTATGAGGGGAAGAAGAGAAGCAGACACTGATCTCTGTGGTGGCCAGTGACAGGACCCAAGGGAACACCATGAAGTTGTGTCAGAGGAGGTTTAAGTTGAATATTAGGAAAAGGTGGTTGGGCACTGGAGCTCCTGGAACTTGGGTCTCCAGGGCAGTGGTCACAGCACCAAGGCTGACAGTTCAGGAAGCATTTGGACAATATGCTTGAGCACATGGTGTGATTCCTGGAGCTGTCCTGTGCAGGGCCAGGAGTTGGACTTTGACGATCCTTGTGGGTTCCTTCCAGCTCAGGATATTCTGTGATTCTATGATAGATGCATTTTCTGTATCAAGAATTATTTCTATCAACAAAAGTTTTTCAATAGCCAAATTGGGTTTTATTTGTGATTCATTTAATTTTTGTTCTCACTCCAAGCTGGTTTTGTAGGGCTGGGGTTTTTTAATTTTTGTGTAATGCAAAAAGGGCTCTGTTGGTCAAAGGGTACAAAATACATATAGCAAGTGCAATTTCTGGTTTGTATTCAGGGTGCATGAGTTCATTAGAAAGCTCTTCTAAAAAATTCACAGGGAATTTTTTAGAAAAAGGAGTGAGTAGCCCAGAGTGGGATCTTGGAGCAGTATGTGCAAGAGTATATAAAGCTGGATGACTGTTGCTTAATGTCTGATAGTACAACACGTGTGCTTCAGTCACTAGAAGGCTTTCTGAACTTCCCCTCCCCAAGGAAGACAACTGAGGCTCACCAAAAAATGCATCCCATTTATCTCTTAAGTGTGTTTTGATGGCGTTAGAAAGCATAATTCAGGATGCTTACAGCATATACTTGTTGGTCTTGAAACTCAAATAATGAAGAAAAATGTACTATCAAATGTCACTGTTGGTACTTAGCTGAGAAGGCAGAAACAGGTCTTAATAGGATGGACAGCACAGAGTGTCACTGGCAGAGGTTTTTGGAAGTAAGCAGAGCTTGCTGAAAGCAAGATACCCATGGTTAGATTACATTTTGAGAGCATCTGGACATTTATGGCTTGACCACTGTGAAGAAAAGTCACAGTTCTACTCAATTATGTAGAAAACTGACCTGTAACTGTTCTTTCAAAGCAGGGGATGGCATGATAGGCAAGGGAACAGTAAACACATTTTTATAGCCTACTTGAACTTGGCAGGCATAGACTCAGAGGGCAGGACATAGCCATGAGTTTTAGTAGTTCACACTGAGACTTGTGAAAATTGCCTGCTTGTGCTACATTACATATAATGGATTAACAACTTTAATATATGTATTAAAAAGTAATAGTGGGAAATGGGTGCAAATCTGACACCTCTTCACAAGACATTTCTGTCATCTGTTTTTACTTCTGGTTGTCACACGTCCGCCTTAAGGGAGGTAGAAACTTGAGTACTGTAAGTATTCATAAAAGGTTGTGATATTTCCACAGTGGAATTTTTAATTGCTCTTTTACAACATCATCTATGTATTTAAGTTGTTTCTTTCAGGGAAGCAAACTGTACTAACATACTTTTGGGAAATGCTGGAAGTCCAAGGCCAAGAAATACTTGGCCCCTGCCTTATTTTTACTTCTTAGAACATTACTGACTGAGTCCTTGTAGATATCCACAAGTACATACTTGTGTACTTCAGGTACGATACAAATAGTTTCGTATCAGTTGCAGTATCTAAAAAGTGTTAGAATGGTGGTAGAGTTACTTACTTAACAATTTCAGTATTTCATGGGTCATTTTAGCCCCCACTCCTCCATCAGTCTGTGCATCAAGAAAAGTCCTGACTTTTTGTATTAGGTTCTAAATATCACCACTTTCAGTAGAGCCCAGTGAATAAAAAACCCCAAAACATGGAGAGTTTCTGGATTTATTATGGTAACACAATTAAACAACTGAAATCCTGAGAGCAAACAAGACCAATAACATGTTCTGCCCTTTTCTGGAACAAACAGCTGTCACTGAGGTGGTGCATGTAATTTTTCAGAGTCATCACGTGCTCCGTGCAGCACTGGGATGTTATTTTGTCATTCCTATTTGACTTGACATGACACCTAGCAACATGGAGAATGATATGAGAAAAATACAATTATCAAACCTTGCACTACAAGTTTTCAATACCCCACTAGTGGGGTGTATGTTTGTGCGAGAGGCAGGGGTACAGACTTTCCTTCTCTTGGATGTAGTTTAAAGAGGTGAAAGTTGGATCCAAACTCATTGAGATGGTGGGTTTCAAGGATGAAGGGTCCTGTTGTTTGTTGCTGAGACATATCTCTGGCTGTCTTGGCTCTGAACGACTGGTCAGAAGCTGACTAACATTTTCGGACTTGCAGTCTGTCTGGGTATTGGGTACTGGGAAATTCTTGCTTCCAGTACTGAGGTGTTAAGTTCTGCTGCTAACCTACAGCACCTGCAGTGCCATTTCTTGATGTTGTTAAGTGGGAATTCAGGCTTTCCCGGATGCTTTCAAACTTGTTGCTCTGTTTCTAACTGTCCAGCTTTGCCAAACTTCAACTGTACATACGCTGAAGCTTTTTGTCACGGGCTTAAGGTTCAAGGGCATTTCAGTCAAAACAGAGTATATTCTTTTGAACATACGATGTGACTAGGATGTGGTGGTCTTTTGCCTGTGTTCAAATACTCTTGAAGATATTTCTCTAAAATCATTTGTCACTTTAGTGCTCTGGGACAGGAAGTCCAGTCTGTGTAGAGGAAATGACCTCCGTGTAGCAGATGTCCCCTGTGGGGTGGGGGTTTTTGCTTCTGCCTTCTATTCTGATTTGGCCATATATATTAATGTTTGTATAAAATGGATAGCATGTGTTCAGTAAAAGTGGTTATGGTATGTGTATCTTTATTTTTTACCAAATAAAATCTGCATTGGTTTTATCTCCAGTGAGCATGCACAAACCTCTTTATTTCCCATAGAAAACTCAATGTGGTACAAGACGTATGGCAGTGAGAATCAAACCAATGTAACTATGATAGGGGCTGAGCAAGGAGGAGTCTGGCATTCCTGGTTCCCACAGATGCCTTCTCCCCTCGCCCCTCTTTCGCTGTTGCTGGTATTCCTAAGGAAGACTCCCAGGGCTTTGCAGTGCTTAATAATGGTGAGAGGGAGAAGATATGACAGATAGGGTAAACATGGGGGTATGGGGAAAGGAATTGCCTTTTAGTTGTACAAAGTTGGATTTTTGGGGCAAAGAGCTTGGGTGTAAGAATGATGAGGGACTGGGATTTGATGAGGAGCAGCTGCAAGTTGTGGCTGCTTTAATTGAAAAGGCAGCTAGTAGTATGTGTGAGGGAAGGAAGGAACACAGAGAGAGCAAGATAGGAGGAGAAGTCGGGACCAAGAACTGCTGGGCTGTAGAGAAGTGCTGTTCTCTTTGCATAAGGATTTGTTTGGGGAGACAGAGAGCTCAGGGGGTGGAGAACACGATGAATCTGAGTCCGAATTGCAGGGGGGAAACTGGTAGCTCTCCCAACATCAGCTCTTCCCATGTCTCAGTTCAAATGGCTGTGCGGATAATTGCGCTGGATCAGCCCTCCTGGCTGGAGTGCTGGCCCACAGGGCAACGGTGACTTGCCTTCTACCCACACAAACACATTTCTCCTGCAAACCAAACTCCTCTCTTTCTCTTTGCATAAGGAATTTATTACTGCTCCATGCTCTCCCAGCAGCATTGGGGTGGAATACATGAGACGTGCTGTCTTGCAAAATAGAAGTTTTAGAGCTTAAACTTGTAAAATAAAGTCTTTGCCCACCTCCTCCTACTGTCAGGCTTAGCTGGTGAGTACAAGGGATGAGAGCTGTCTCATCCAGCTGCCTTTGCCTGAGCTGCATCTGGGAGTACCTTTGCAGTCATTTCTGCAGTGGGCATTATCACCAGCCTCCAGAAGAGAGGTATCTGAGGGGAAGTCCTTGTCCGTGTCCTTGGTTCAAGTCACAGATGTTTGCACATTGGGTTTAAAAGTTTCAGTTCCAGAAGTAACTAATGTGCATATCACTGATAACTGTTGTTTACAGTATGAGCTTTTTTAAAAATGCCAGGAAACCTCTTGTACATGCACACTGTTAGGGAGACGTTCGATGTCTGTGCTGCAAAGTAAAACACTGAAGGAGTTGCTGTCTGCTGACTCCCTTTTTGTGCCTTGTGTCAGCGAAAGTATTACGGGTGGTGTTTTTTCTCCACTACAGTGCTTGGTCAACACTCAAGGCTGGACACACCTGGGATGGAAGTGGATCATGCAAAGTGTCTGGCACCATGAGCATTGCCTGGTCTGTACCAGAAGTTAGTAAGCGTGGAGGAATCCGGTAGAAGACTGAAGGTGAAAGGATGGAGGCAGTATCTCATTGCTGAGGTATTCAAAAGCTCTCAGAGGAACTAGACTGAGTCCCTGGTGCCACAATGTCTGTGAGATGGTAGACAAGTAAATTAGCTTTCCTGAAGAGGCCAAAGCTGAATGACACCTCTGGTATGCTGGAGTTGGCTTTGCAGAACTGCTGTAGCAGCAGTGAGTGAGCAGGTCAGGAGTGCATTGGTGGGTCATGGAACAGCTCTGGATCCCTGAGTGAGCTAGTTGTGAGAAGGGCAAATGTACAGTGGTATTAACATGTTCTCTGTCCTAATTTTCCAAGTCCCAAGGGAATGAATTCATAGTTTTAAGAGCCACAGAGAAATGTCAAGTGAAATAGCAGCCCTCTGTCTTGGAGAAGACCAAGCTGTGTGGTTTATTTAGTCTCAGAGTTAAGGTTGAAAGAGGACAGTGGTGCACAACAGCATGAACAGCAGTGAGGGAGAGAGGTAATCAGGCTATGAACAACATGGCATAAGAACAGATTTTTGTACATCAGCTATGAATCACCTCAGCCTGGAAGTTGGAAGAAGATGGGGTTTTTTAGCCATGAGAATGGCATGTCAGGAAGGGATGGAAAAATGAGATAACTAATTTTAAAAGACAACTTCTTTAATTTAGAAATAGAAAGGAATTGATAGGGTAGACTACCATGTTATGGCAAGATAGGAAGCTGTGTGGTCCGGGTACCCTGTGATCCATGGAAAGTTCTGTACAGAGTGTTGAAATCTGAAAAATCAGCTTTAATGTAAAAAAAGACTGGAGCCCCAGTTTAAAGATGTTTTGTACACTTTGTGATCTGTGAAAAAGAATCAATGCTAACTTCCATGAAAACATTGTTAAATGGTTTGATCTGGAGTACCCTGCAATAGTTTAGTGTCTCATAACATGTCCTATGAGGAAATCTGGTAATTGTGCTTTTACCAGTAGTATTTGAATATAATACATTGGAGCTGTACAATACATCAAGAGAGCACAAACCCCACACCAGTAGGTTTTGGCCCATTTTTTTTAAGATGAGAGCAACTGAGGGGAAAGGGAAGGTGTGGTTGTTTGCTTGTAATGGGTAGAAATCCCAGCTGTGCCAGCAAGTGCAGGGTGTGGGGCCGCTCAGCCCTGGCACTGGCCTTGCTGTAGTTGAGATGTCTTTAATGCTTTGCCATACATCTGTGAAATTATTTGTCCCTCATTTATTTATGCACAGGCATGTAACTAGTTTCAGGTGTGCTCTGGATAGCATTTAAAAGTGCAGCTCTTGTTTAAGTAATGGGAAAGGACTATATGGGATCAGTCTAAGTATGGCAGACGTCTCTCTGATGGAAGGTTTGGAAATATTTCTTTGACCTTTCACAGTCATTTCAGCTGCTGGTTGAACAGGGATGCCTTGAGTGAGTTGCTATGAACGTTCCCTTCCTTGCATTCTTTTTAAATACAGCCAGTTTAAGAACAATTAATGATACTTTGCTTTATCTCAAATGGATTTAGAGATGAGAGGATAAAACATTTGTCATCTATCCCAAGCTTTTCTTAAAATCACTGATGATGAAGACTTCATATCCTCTATCATTTATTCCATTATGTCAGTATGCCCACTCTTAAAAACTGCTCTCAATCATGTGTTTGAATCATTCTTGATTCAGTAAAAACCCATTATGTCCTTACCTTACTGGAGACAGGACACCCCCCCACCCCCAACTACTCAGCTTTTAAGCCTATTCATTTCCAATTCAGGTCTCAATTTTACAATTTTTGTTTCGGTAAAGCACTTAAAGTTTTCATCCTTTCATATTGACCAACTTCCACACTCGAGTCTCAGTTCTGCCTTGATGCCCAGATAAGCAGATAAATATTTCAGTCATTT
The DNA here is from genome assembly GCA_013390025.1 of Pitta sordida. NCBI lineage: Eukaryota > Metazoa > Chordata > Aves > Passeriformes > Pittidae > Pitta > Pitta sordida. The sequence goes on from WEKX01029334.1 coordinate 9,535, forward strand.
ATATAACCTCAATTTGCTTACCTGAAATTTGGTTTGGATGTTCAAAAAGGTTTTTATGTCCATGATGTGGAAACTGGTAGAAAGCAGGACCCAGCCTTGATTTAGTTATTTCTGCTGAAGTGACTGACTGTGTGGCAAATGAGAAGTTACTTTAGCAATACATCATTTCATTTTGCACCTTAAATTGTAAATTTGAAACCATATCTTCCTATTGATTCTCTGTAAATTCTTTGTAAAGCAGTTGTGCTAATTGGCTCCTCTAGGAACTTACAATTAAAGCAGATTGGATAATAACAATAATAATAACCAGCCATTTTTTCCAAAACTTTGTTCCTCAATGGCAAAGGAAGTAAAATCTTGACTAGTAGTAGAGGTTAAGTGTAGCTGCCTTGACACTTCTGGTAAATGGCTGTCCTGCTGCTTTTAGCTCCCCACCATAGGTTAACATGGTGCTTGTAAACCACGTAGTGATGCTAACCTTGGAGGGAGCAGCTAGTCATCAGTTTTAAGGCTGCATTAACTTGCCTTATTTCTAAACTTAGTTTCAGGTTGCTTGGAGCTGCCAAAGTGTGTCTAGTCATGCCTGTACCTACAGCTTCACAGATTCCTGCAAGGAGGAATTCCAGTTCTGAGACACAAGATTTCCCAAGGGCTTGACCCTGGAGCACTCGTCAGCAGACAGAGGCAGAGAATAAAACTCCTTTACTTACTACAGAGGAGGGAGTTATTCCTCAATCTTCATGGCATAAATTCTGCCTTCAGAAGAGTTAGGCTGTCTCTTTATTAAACATTATTTAAAAAATCTTTACTATTGCACGGAAGAAAAGGTCCAAGGATAAGTGGGAGAGGAGTCTCCTGTGATCTGTTACAGAATAGCTGGAAAAATTGAGTTAGACATTTAATTAATAAAACTTTTTCATCTTCTAACTATGCTTTGATCTGGGGAATGCACAAGCAGTCTAGGGCCCTACAGAATAATTCCTGAGACTTATTTCTGAATGCCTGCAGGGCTTTATCGCTGCTCTACCCATGAAATGTTCATTACAGTATTGAGTGGTTTTAAACCAGTAAAGGCAAAAGCCATGTAGGGAAGGTGATAGTTACTCCTTAAACTAAACCAGGTATAGTATTAGAAGTATCTAACTGTAAGAAGTAATTTGAATACCTGTGATATCATAAGGGCAATTAATACGGAGCAAAGTTTGCATCCTGTGAAATCCTTCACACGCTGATTTGACAGCCAGGTTTTGGAATACACTATTGCCAAAAGGTAAAATGAAGTTGATATTGTAACCAGGTGCTTTCAAACATGCGTATTTTCCAAATAAAGTGTGAAATTCTACAAGAAGAAAATTCACATCCATATTTGCAGATTTTGTGGGTTAAAGGCCCAGTAATGACCACTTTCCTTTTCAGCAGCTTTTTTTTTAATTTACTGCTGCCTCTGCTCACCCAGCTATAGCAACTCTATCAAAGCATGCTCAGGCATGGACAGCTTTTAGTACTCTGAGGGTAATTTTGTTTACATTTGACCATAGTGTTAAAACAGCTAATTCCCTCCTTGTGAAGAGAGAACTAAGGAAATTTGCAGGCTGTCCCTTCTCTTCCCCTTCTCAATACCAGGTAAATACCAGGGTAAATCACATCTTGTGCTGTTTATTTTTCCAGTCAGGTCGTACCAACATGGGTGTTATTTGTGCCTGAGAATTTCTCCCATGATCCTGGGCTCCCCTATTTTTCACTGCCTGAGGCTGCTCAAAACCAGTGCTTCTCTGGGCTCTAACCCCAAACTCCTGCTGTGATCAAAGAAACTCAGGTGCTTTGAGAATATTGAACTGTCATAGCAGAGGTGTGCTAGTCTTGGAACAGAAGCGATGTCAGATTGATAAACACCCTTTATTGATCATATTTAAGTACACAGTGTGGCAGGAGCAAAGAAAGTCAGTTTGCAGAATGTCCGTAGCTCTGCAAGCAGAGTTTAATTCTGATCACAATCTCATTTCATCATTTCCACTCCTCCCTTGTTTGTTCCATTTCAAATATTCAGCTGATATTAGCATACTGAAAAATTACTGACCACCCTTAGAAAGTCTATTTTTTGAAGGAAAACATATTGCAAAAACAAAAGAAGAATTATTTACTTGGATTTAACAACAACAACAACAAAATAAAGTTGAAAGCAAAGCAAGCATCGTTAAAAGCACCAGTTCTCGGACTTCCTGAACAAAGGGGCTCTGTAGCTGAGGCAGGAAATAGCTGTAATTTTCTCAGATCTCAGTTTTCCAGGATAACACCTGGTAATGTTGATGAAGAGTCCCTTTCTTATTACATAACACTTCTGAACTTCATAAGTCACCTGATTGCAAGCTTACAGATTCTAAAACCTACTTATTACAATAGAACCCAATATGCCACTCACTTTCAGGCTCACTGCAGAGCTTCCCTTCTTGAGCAGAGGATGAACTTCAGAGCAGGTGGCAGTTTGCTCTCCCTGAAAGCAGCCAGAGGTGCCTGCATTGCCTTGTCAGCAGGTGCACATTTTGCAATATACACGGGGATGGCAAACCACTAAATCACATTCCAAAATGTGGAGCATCTGTGTGCTTCAGCCAAACTTTCTGCCTGGAAAGGATCAAGAACTACTTCCCCAAACAAGTTTCACTCTCTTTAAAAATCTCCTGTTTGACCAGAATGGACAAGTGCAGCCAAAATGCAACAGTTCTTAATGACTGGAGACACTGCTTCCAACTATTTATGAGGAAATGAGACAAGAATAGCATAAGATGGGTTTTACACCCTTCCCCTGAAACTGTAATATTTCAGGGTCAGATTTGCTGACTCTGTGAATCATACTCCTATCAGAAATCAAGGAAGTGAGTTACTGCATGTGAAGTACAGCAAAACCCTCAGATTGCATCACTGGGAAGAGGAAGACCATCACTGCTCACAGAAGGTCACAATGAGTAAAAGCCTTGCCAATAATTCCATAAGGTACCAAGGGGCACCTATTTCCTCAGGGTTCTTACGGAAAAAGGGCAAGGCACAAAGGAAATACCCTGAGGTGTAAATTCCTGTTTCATTAAGTAGAAAGATAGTCCCAGTGTTAACTAGTTGCTACAGGAAAAAAATTCTTATTTTTTATGCAGGTGGTGGGGGTTTGGTGTAAAATGGATAAGATAATGCAAGACAAATAAGACCGTCCTCTGGTACCTTGCCCTGGAACTGGCACTCTCAGAGGACTAGCAAAGCCACTCATGCATTGCTGCTTTGGACAGCACCAGCAAGCTGCTTCTGCACCAGCCTCTTGGCCTGGCATGTCACTCAGGGCAGCAGGACTTGGCTGTTCAGGGAAGGCCTATATCAGATGCCAGGTTGGGTTTGAATTGTGTTGAATGGCTGCTGGTGCAACTGGTGGTGTTGAAAGCGCCGACTTTTGAACCTGTTGATATACTTTTGAACAGTGGATTTCATTACTTGTTTAGAGTAACAATGTATTGCCTTTGGTTTTCATTTGATGCTTCAGGTCTTTTTTTTTATTTAGTAATGGGTGAATCTCCATTCCCTGTGCTCCTTTGCCATACCATTTTTTTATTTTACAAAACTGCATCAGATCTTCCTTTGCCATCTCTTCTAGCTGAAACAGATTTATTTCTCTGCAGAACAATGTTTACTTTTAGTTGGAGCTTCCAGAATTTCTGCAGTAAAAGGATATAAAAGTAACTGTTGGATGCCTCCAAGGTGGGAATAATTAATTAGTTTCCAAGAGAAGTCCAAATCTATTCTGTACAGTGAGAAGAGGGCTGAGTTGCTAGCTTTGCCTTGCGGAAAGTCCTGACAGTATCAGCCCCTTTCACTTGAATATGAAATTCATACTCACGTGTCAAGCCACAATAAGTTTTGCACCATTATTAATCAAATAAGGAGAGATTACATATTTCTGATTTGACTGCAGATGGCAACTATGATCATTTGTTCTAGTGCAGCCAACAGTATAACCCATGCAAAACAATTTACCTGAAGGTAGCTACCTCCGCCTTGTACCTGCTACTTCTCAGTGACTCCAAGGTCGATGCAAACTAAGGGAGTCCTAAGAAGAAATGGAAAGATACAGTACTTTACTGACTTGTAACAGTAACACCACCTTCATCCTTAATCTGAAACTTGTTGACAGAGCAGGAGTTCCAAACAGCACTAAGATTTCTTCTCTTGAGAAAGGAGAGCTTGGATGAAACCTGTCAGGGGTCTCAAACAAAGCTGAAATTACTGCAGTATCTTACCCACACAAATGAATGTTTAGCTGAGTATGTAAAGACATCAGCCAATGGCAGAAAACCCAGCAGGTATTCATTCTCCATCCTTCATTACTGTTATCCCCACAACACATACAGCTTTCACAATATTTTGCTTTTTCTCTCTTTCCCACCCACTGTTGTAGTTAAATGAGAATCCCTGCCATTTAAGCTCATTAGGATACTAAGCTCCCAAACTAGGGCTCAGAGCACCTGCACACTATTGGTGTGCTGAAGGCCAAGAAACTTGACCCTAGCACTGCAGAGTTGTCCTCCTTAAATCCTCATCACTTCAACTGCAAATATCAAAAGGATGGTTGTTGCTGTAGATGTCAACACGCTGCAGAAGGTGTATCAAGGGATACAGGACTATCTGCAGTTCTACAAACCTCTGCTTACAGTAATTACTTCAGCATTGTTAAAGACATTTGGTGTAGTAGCACCCGGGTTCTTGCACACAAAAAGGTGTTTATCTCTTGGAAAGATAGGACTTACTATAATTACAGCCCTCCCTGACAGTGTATGGACCACCCTCAGATTGAACCTGTCACACCATGCAGCCTTTAGGTGCCTCAAGGAAGCTGAAGTGCCAGAAGTGTTTGGACATTACCGCAGCAGTCTTAGTCAGGACTGCCTTATATGCCTTGGATACTTATTGTGCTTTTGTTTCAAGTGGCCTTAAGACACTTCCTGCAACCTTACTGGTACATTCATATCTTAAGTGACAAAAATTATGAGAATGGGAAACTGATAGAAATCAGGTTAAGTGCTGCTTCTGATTTTGAGGATTATGAACAGACTGGAATTAATAAACAGAAAACCTGTAGCACCCCTCCTTTAACTGCAAAGGAAAGGCACAGCAGCCTGTCTCCCTTAAACGAAGGAAGAAAATCTGGGACAACTTTAGATTGCTTACATTCTCCCTACTCCACCAAAACCAGCTATGGATCATATGATTCTACCTCCCTCAACTTCTGATATCCCAAACTCAAATCAGACAAACTTACCTCAAGTGACCCCATGTGCTGGAAGCTGTTATTTCACAACAGCTATTACTAATCGGCTGATGAGATCCAGAAGACTGTCTTCTGGTAGTATTCTGCTTTCTGGTATTAATCTGTGTCAACATCAAGATATTCAAGCCAAGCAATTTAGGACTGAAATTCAAAATCAGGCACTGAATGATAAGCTCCTTGATTAAACTAAAATCTGGAAACAAAATTCATAAATATGTTACAACATGGAACTGCATGACCTACTTCTCCCTGCTTCTGCAATAACAACTGCAGAGAATCTACTAGTTAAAAAATAAGTCCAATTTATTTTTTCATAGCCTGAAGTTAAGTATTTTAACATTACAGCAAAACACTTTTAAGTTGAGCATTCACTTTCTCTGAGGGAATGCAAATCTGGGTTTTCTTTCCAAAAGTGGAAAAGCGACCTTTAATTGCAATATTTCAAATTATTGCTATTTAATTAATCAAATTTGCATTAGTTAGCAATGTAGCATAGCTTTGAAATTGTGTTCAGGCACAAAAGTGAAGTTTGCGTGTTCTGCCTCCCTCCCTTCCTTCTTTTTTAAAATATGCATCTAATTTGTTTATGTGTGGTGTTTTCAAGCTCCAATAGGTTAAAAAACTTCAGGAAACTAGGGACATCAGAAAATTAAATGAAAAAACATTATGTTAATGAAAGCTAGAACTAACTCAAATATTTTTAGTTTTCCTAGGACAAAGATTGCCTTTCCTTTGCATAAACCAATATAAATCCTTTATGCCTCTGTACTACTGGCATTAGCCACACCAGCTTAGCCAGGTATTAAAAAAGCCAGGGCTTCTCTGTCACCTTGCAGATACCTTTCTCCAACAAGCATGTTCCCTGATAGAGACAGTGCAGGCAACTAATAAAGTCTTCTATTTCAGTGGAAGTTATAACAAGCTGTCTCTCCTAGTTAACATTCAGTCCCGAGATGAAGCTTTGAACCTACTGGCATTTTGGAGGCCTGCAAGTCCACATGTGGTAGTGCAAAACAGATGATGATCAAGAAAGTTGCAGAGGATAAAGACATAGTGAATAAAACAGCCAAACCAGATAGATTTTTTTTTCCTGAAGGTCTGAACTGATTCTAATATTTAACCACTTTGTCATAACGCTTTAATTTCTATAGTAAAAGCCTAGGTAAATTGCCAGCAATAAAACAAGATGTGAAAGGTCATTTAAGTCTGCAACACAGATTCAGATATGACTGGCCAAGCATTTACATCCTGTTTGTTTGTATGCACGCTTTGCAAGGCACCTCCATATTTATCACAGTAACGTCACTCTTGAACTCCTTCAAAGATTGGTAAAAGCATTTTTGATTCAAGAAAACGTAGTAGTGGTGTGAGGTTACCTTAAAAAAAAGTCCAAAGTTACATTCCTTGCTCTGATGTAGAAGTAAGACAGTATAAGCCTTTGATTTCGTGATCAGTTAGGATAGAGTGGTTTTATTATTTTGCATTATCCCATTGCCCTTGTTTTACGATAAGGTATGCAAAGCCTACATAACATTTTAGCATTTAGAACTGCAAGATTAAGAATAGCAATTGTTTACAATGCTGTTCCCACAGTAAAGCTGCCTGCTTAAGCCATTTCCTGGCTTTGTAATTCACTGTTTCCTCCACACTTTCCTCCTCTTTCACTTTGCAGGCTTGTTTCTACTGGAAGATATTTTTCACAGGGGCACTCCCAAAAATTCCAGACCAAGAAGCATCTGTGGCTTCTCACTGCACCACATTAAACTCTCCTCCCCAGACCTGGAGAGCAAGACTCTGCTCCTGCATTGCAAATAAGGTTTGCATGTGCTGCTTCTTACAAAGAGCATTTTTCAATATAGAGACATGTGAATTTGTTAATCTACATGTTTTTCTCTTAGGAATGCATTTAGCCTACTCAGCAGTTCTGTCCTACTTTCTGTGACTCTGATTATGACCAAGATTGTTCACAGCCGGTCCAGGGTATTTACTGACTTCTTTTCTCCTGGATGATCTGTGCCTCCTGGTCATGATTTGTCCTCCCTTGCTTCCAAGTTCCACCGGGTCATGAATTCAGTAAACACGGAGAGGAATATTCCCTGCTGATGCATCTATAACTTCTCTGGTTTCTCCCTCCGAAGGTCTTCCCCCGCATGTTAAAGAAAAGCCCATGAAGCTGAGGCTTTTGAGTATCCAAATTCCATTCCCACACTGGTGCAGAAGCAGAGACCATGTCTGCCAAATCTGAGGTCAAGCATGTTATTCCACTGAGCTGCTTCAGAGTTAAAAGAAACACTGAACCTTTCTTTGAAAGGCATGTGAACCATATTAGTTCCTAGGGTCTTACTGCTCAGAATTAGACTAAAAGACTCTCCTCTGACCCATACTCTCTGAAGAGAGACTGCAATTGAAGTTAAATTGAAATTATACAAGAAGGACCACGCTTTCCATGCCAATTTGACTATAAGGACTAAAATCACAGTATCTGGCCTCCTGGCTATTGTAAGCTGCTTATGTTTTCTATTAGGGTTTATAGATTTCCTAGTATTAGGTCTTTCCCTCGCCCCAGGAATGAAACATAGTAGCCATGATTTAGTTAACAGTAGACATAATTTTATCCTTTGCAATGTACTTGTTTCAGAGCAGATCTTAGGCAATTCAGCCAAAAAACTTCCCCCCCCCTCCCACCGCCCGCCTCTCCTTTAGTTAAAATTCCTGCAGTCCTTTCCTCAAAGGCAATGCCTTCAGTGTAAAAGTAAATTTTTTTTCTCTTTTCATAGGCTATAAAACTTTCATCCTTGGAATAGGTCTAGTCTTGGTCAAGTACCAAGTATGTGATATTTCACCCTTGTTCAGGCTTTATCAGAATAGCCAGCATAGCAGACACGTAACACACAGAGTAAACACTTGTCACAGCATTCCTACTTTCTGATAACTGGGGATCAGAGCATCAGAGCTACTCCTGGAGCCAGCGTCAGCAGCACTTTGAATGCCTCTCACAGAAAGCATTCTGGAAAATCCACTGTCGTGCCCATTTGTAGGACTGCTCTTAGCAGTCACAGGATCTGCTCAGAGCTCCCCAGCTTTCACTGATAAACTGCCTGTAGTCCCAAGGAAGTGAAGAGAGTTTACTTTTTTGTGCAAAACATGTGCAGCCCTGAAAAAGCATTGTTCTGCTCAGAGACCTTCAGGGTTTGTTGCTCATCACCATTTAATAACAGTGGTCTTACTGCTTTTCCACAAAAAGTCTGATGCGTTCCTTGTGTCTCTTCTTCATGTGAGACAGTCATTACAGATCAATGCTCTTTACAAATTCACCTTGTGGGGACAGACAAGGAGGTAGATCATTCATTAGAGGAAACATCTGAAAGAAAGCAGACTAGGCAACACAACTGCAAGGTTTCTTTGCAGCAGTAAAGTCACATACCAAAGTTAGCCCAGTAAGTTTAATAGTTAAGGAAAAACAGAGTGGGTGTTTACTCACACACAATTTTATGAGAGGAACAACTGAAATGTCAGCAAGAAAAAACACACTTTTTGGACGAATTGATATTACATCACATTAGTGGACCACAGAATTATTTAAAAAAATAAATCTTTTTGAGACATGAGAATGAAATCACATTTTAGCATGCTTTAAATAGCTGAACTGCTCTTCAAAGCATACCTTTTCAGCTATTAGCAAAGACAATGATTATCTCCTCATTTGAAAATTAAAAAGCATTTAGCAATAAGTTAAAGCTAGCCTACGTATAAGTGGGCTAAATACTACTCAGATTTTTTCCCTTTTCACATTTAAGATGATAGTACAGTTCATCACTTCTGTAGCTTATATGCTGTTGTGCAATGCCCCACTGAAGTTTCACATCTACTCTGTGAAAGAGAACAAGAGTAAACAGCATTCTTTTAGGATAGTCACAAATGGTAAAGCCAGTAGTATTTGGGGTTTATTTTTTAATTAGATGTTTGCTGTTTATCACACACAAGAGCTATAAGCAGAGTCCGTGGATTCTTCTTCTCCTCTCGCAGTTCCACGTAAGTTCAATACTGCCTCTCTCTCTCTCTTTTTTTCTCCCTCCTCCTCCTCTATCTGCTGTTTTCCCCAAGTTTTCAACTACTGTCATACAACTTAAGAACCTCAATGGAAAGGAAGTTTTATTTTATGACTGCTACCCAAAAGAGCCTGGCTCCAGGCTTGTGTTGTGTCAGGTACATCTTAGACCACAGGAAGCTGGATGTTTTTCTTTTGAGGCACTAGAAGTTATGTTAATAGTCATGGTCAAGTTGTCCAAAGCTAAAGGGACAAGTAGGTCTCATTGCCTTCCTATTTAAACAGAAACAAGAAATCTTCTTTTCCCTTTTTTCCCTGAAATATATTAAGTACAGCTTGCAGTAATAGATTCCCCAGTCTTTCATTCATGCATCTGTAGTCCTATTGTACTCTGTCCCATTTCACTTTAGTTTTCTCAACCTCAGGGGAGAAGGTAACAATGGAACTCTCCACATTCAGGTACACACACATCCTTTTTTGTCTCATAATAATTTTCAAGTTTACAGTTCCTCTTCCACATTCCCAAGCTAAGCCAAGACAAGCTCAGTTCTATGACAATATTTTCATGTACCTCTCTTCAGAAAGAGAGCTGCTGCAGCTGAACAAGACAATTGCAGCATGCTAGTTATACTTGGATTCAATATGTGTTTGAAAAGAAGAGAATGACCAGTTTTCTCATTCGTCTATTTTCAGACATTTAGAAAACTCCACTGTCAGCATCTTGAGTAAAAAATCGGTGACATCTTCAGACTCTAGTAAAACCACTTACGCATGTTAACTTGTTTGAATAAACATCCCCGCCTCAAGTGACACAGTGGCCTGCAGTCTTCCTTGATCCATTCACAGAGTTATTTTTACTGAGTCAGTAATCATGCATTGTATTCCAGAGGAAATACTAGCCGGGTTCCCCTGCTTGTAACTTCATGATCTGCTGCTCCCAAATCACGTTCCAGTGCTTCCTCTGAACTACTTTTTGTTCTCCTGCCATCAAGGCTCGTGGTTGCTGTATGGGGGCCAGAAGAACCATTTGCAGTTATTGTTGTATCGCCATATGTCACAGTAAGGTCACCATCATTCAGGATAAAATCAGAATCCTCTTCTCTAATCTGTTCCTGATTCTGGGGGAGGGGTGGGGGGGAACACAAAGAAAAAAATAAGAAAAATCTTTATGTAGTGCACAGCACTTTTCTTTGCCCAGAAAGTACCCAAACAGAAGACTTTACCTACATGTCAATACAGAAGCAGTGAGGGGTAAAGGCTCCACCTTAAGAAATGTTAAAAATAACTTTGAACCCAGTGTTTGCAAATCAGCTTACTGATCCCTGTATAACTGCTGCTTCTGTGCAGGCAAGGGGAAGCCGAAGCCAAGAGCTAGGTTATGAAACAGGTAACCAGGATTTCGTAGCCCTGGAAGTACACCAGAGTACAGGAGAGATGAACAGTACACACTGGGGGTTTGCACGACGATTTCGAAGGCAGTACAGGAAAAAGACTGGAGATCAACCACAGCTGTCACTTCAGATACAAAGTCAGAGCTGCACCTATTGCTAATTAGTCAAATTCATTAGTTTCATGTGAACTGTAAAATCGTGTTAGGTCCAAAATCCAAAATTTAATTCCAGGATTCTTCAACAACTTTTTGTTATACATCAAGATATAAACTAACTGCTAACTTTTACCCGCTACCAAATTACTTGACCCAGTTCTTGGGAATGCTACTGAGCCATAAAAAAGACAGATAGAAGAAAGTGCTTGATTCATAGTTTTCTAACTAGTTTTGATATGTTTTCTTTTCAAAATGAATTTATTTTGGAAGATACAGAATGAAGTACGTATATGGTCAGAGACTAGAAATTGCTGAAGTGTAACAAAACACTGAATTTCCTCTACATAGCATGATTACAACAGCAAGCAAATTGTACCATGTTCTACTCCTGTTTAACGTGGCCTTGGTAAGAGGTAAAACAGCTGAACTGGTAAAAAAAGAAATGGGCTTTCCTTCCATTAAATTCTATCAGTACTATAAGCTTGCTTTCTTGCAGTTGGAAGCAATTATTTCCCCACATGAATAGCTTCATACTGCTTATCATGAGCTGAAATGTGTGTGTATTGCTGTTCTCCTTGGCAGGCTGGACTCCGATCAGGTTGTGTTCTCAAAATACATTATTTTCTTCCATTGCTGCAAAGGAAGGAGGGCACAGGCCATGTGAAAGAGAAAGCCTGAACAGAAAGATCAAGATATTTAGCAGAACAGGAGTTCAGGGCACTGAAGATTGAAAATGCTGATTAACCCAGCCATGATGAAAAATGCAGCACTTGGCTAAATAAAACTTCCTGGGAAAGTTTCCTGTCATTATGTCAGAATGATAATCAGCCAACATAAAGCAGAGGAAGCCTCTAGATGATACAGAATATTTAACTAATGAGGATAGGAATTTGCCAAAATCAATGAAAGAAATGGTGCAGTTGAGCTCTGGGTTCAAGACAAGCCATACCTAGAATGAATGCTGATTTCTCAGCATTTTCATGGAATCCAAATTTATCATTGCTTTTTAGTGACAGGGTTAATGTGATAGACAGCACTGTTCCCAAAAAGTAAATACAGTTTAGGACACTTGCTTTCTTTCATCACAAAGAAAACTCGGAACTACTAGCACTGTCTTAAAAAGAGAAAAGGCAGAAATTAAAGTGTTCAGCTATCACTGGCAGGCAGAAATAGCCTTTACAAGCTTTTAGTTGCAATAAAGTAAAAGTCTGAGGGACAATACCAAGATGATTAAAAAAGGTACACCAAATAGTAACCCATTTAAAACAATCAGATATCCAGGTATATATAATTTTGAAGAAAAGAAATTCAAATAAAGATTAAAAGCAGCAAAATGAACAAGACACAGGCAGCTTTGACTGTTGACTATGGTTGAAGAAGCTGAGAAGCTCTATCACATGTTCCCTTTCATGGTGCTTGCCCTCGGAGAAGCACCAAGGGTGAGAAGGCAGGGCCAACAGGGTACCCGAAGATGTTGCCACAACAGGGCCACCTGTGCAATGGCTGCAGCAAGTTCCAAAGCACCTCCTGTCTCCATAATGCTATTCAACAGTGGATCCTTGCAGCCACCTATCAGACAAGAAACTGGTAAGAACACACTACTCGAGCTTCTCCAAAAGGCTGAAAAACTCTTGTGAAAGCATGATACTGAAAGGAGAGTGCCACAGGCTTTATACTGTATGGCAAGTCCTTACTCAGTCTTTGCTTATTTGTCCCAGGCTATACTTACACGTACACAAACATGCTCAGTTTCAGATCAGAAGAGAAAACAGTTAGCTTTCTCTCGAAGCAGTGAACAAACATTGCCTTGTACAAGCCAAGTTCCTCTAATTTATTTCGCTTCTGAATAGCATTGCAAGCAGCAGGCAATTTATTTCATATATTTCCCCAGAGAACATGCCTGAACAATCCTATGCAGTATAGAAATTTACTATGTTAGTGAAGAGGATGGGTGAATAAACCTACTGTGCTTCACATAGCATGAACAATTCTTTCAAAAAAGACAGGAAATGTATCCAAGTAGATCCCCAGAGACTGAAATACTTCCAAGAATAACCCTAAACAGGCCCCTGCAATCCCCTACAGTTCTTTAGGAATAGCTTCAATTCACTCAGAAAACATAGGTCTGAAATTCACTACTTAAACTGACAAACTATAAAGGCTAAGTACCTAAACCCAAAACCCTGAAAAGCCTGTATTTTGCTTTGATGTGCAGACCAAAAGCTTGAGGGACCTCAGTGCATTCTGTTCTATTTTAGGTAAAATCTGCTCATGCTGCTAAGAATGTGTGCTGGAGATGGTTTTTATTATCTAAGCTTATTTAAAATCAGTTACTGCTTACAAAGTCAGTCTTTATTCCCTCCTAAGACAACATAAAAAGTACAAGCTGGCAGTCATCACGAATGCTGGTGCTGAATAAAACACAGGCATCGCAGATGACAAAACTTGCATCGAAAGTTACTTATCTTGTGGCTCCAGAAGAAAACATGAGTAGCATGTATACAAAATATATTGCAACTTAAATCTGATGTTCCACTTATAATCTCTGTATTTCTCAGCTGAATTTCAATTCACCAAGGAAACAAAACTGTTTTTGCTATGAAGGTAGAATTACTAAGTAAGAGCAAGGTTTCCCCCTGTTCAGCATGGCTGAACAGTTTTCTTACCCAATTTGAGAGTTACATCTTCCAGCATTATCAAGACTGTCTATGAAGTTTCTTCACTGGGCTTGCATAGTTATAAATTAATGAAATTGCCTCTACTTTCTACTTTTTACACAATATGGAGTTGTCATACTGCATATGGTGCAAAAATTAAACTTCAAAAAAAATTTGGGAGAATTTGTAAGATGCACCCCTGACACAGCCCTGAACTAACAAACAGCACCATCTTCCACTTGGGATAAACAGCTGATGGAAAAGAAAATTACTAAAAGTTTCAAAGGACATGTCAAAAGGAAAGGAAAAAATGTGACCTACAGTAGCTTGGGATAAATTGGAAAGCCCTGCCAACTGGTTGTGCATAGGACACAACGCCAGAAGAGAAAAATACTAGTGTTTAAAATTTCAGTTTTCAAAATTTCACGCGTAACTGCAGCAACTTTCCATGCATTTAAATTTCAACTTGTGATGTGTCTGGGTAGAAAACTCTTAATGGCACAGACTTCAAGCAGTAGGAGAAGATCAGTAATGAATAGTAACATCTCTGGAAAAAATCCACTGCACCTCACCCTAGTGTGATGACTCAGAGCCTTGCATGTACACCATGTAAATTCAAGCCTGGAGGACTCGATCTCATACCTAAAAATAAGTTGTGGGTGGACTACATAATAAGATCATTTGACTTTCAGACTTTCGAACTCTCCTTTGGCATCTAGTTAAAAAGACGTACTCCCACTCACGGAAGTGAAAGTGAATTCTGAACAAGGTTGCCATGACGTCAGAGGAGAAAAAAAACCCAGAACAACAAAACTTGAAAACAATACACAAATATACAGTCAGTATAGCCACATAGATGTATGCCTTCTTCTCTGTGTAGATGTCATAACTCAGACATGCACCTGAATGAGATCCAGGATTTAATACTTGTTTTGGAGACACTTCCCAGCTATGTTATACTCCATGGAGTATTTACAGGCTTTTTTTGTTTGTTTGTTTAACTCAAAGTCTTCAATCTTTAATTCGCACAGATGGACCATTCAATTTTCCTGGAAACACCTCACACAGGCACAACTATTCCAGACAGCTTCTGTTCCCACAAAGACGTAGCTCTCTCCATTGCTTCACCTGCACTTAAATAGAAAGGCAAAAAAATTTCATGGCTTTTTAGTAATAAAATGGCATAGCCAAGTGCTGTGGCAAAGGCAGCCATGCAAGGAAACGAAAAGCAACAAAGCAATTGCAGGGTTCAGAAATCTTAAAAAAGAAGCTAGAAATAAACTCTCAAAATTATATTCTTTCCTAAGACTAATGCAGCAATGCACTGAAAGAGAAACAGCGGAGAGAATACAGTGTGAAGTTCCACATTCTACACCTTAACAAAGTGTACGCAACCTTACAAGCATTTTTAATGAAGTTAACGTTCCATGTGTGTGTCTGTGGCAGAACCAATACAACTAAAGGATAAGTTTCCACATGCAGTGTCAGCTAACAATAATGAGTAAAGGGGAAAAAGAGCCCAAATATTAGAGAAAATAAAAGCCAAAGCTTGCATATTCATGCTGATTAGATCTTCAGTTACTGGACAATTGCTCTCCAAAGATCATACGTAGACAGAGACACAGGAAACACACAAGTAGGA
Organism: Pitta sordida; assembly: GCA_013390025.1. Lineage (NCBI taxonomy): Eukaryota > Metazoa > Chordata > Aves > Passeriformes > Pittidae > Pitta > Pitta sordida. Next base: position 24,733 of record WEKX01029334.1, read on the forward strand.
TAAATGGTCTGATGCATCCCTTCCAGCCTAGATCTGTTTTAAGGCCTCCGGTGGCATTGCAAAAATGGGAGCAAGGCTAGTTTCTTGCATTACTAATAGCTCCAAACAAGCAACAGACATTTCAAAGTTCTTTCAAATTTTTCTGTCAGTTACAAGTAAGATGCTAATGATACTCAGAAAGAAATGCAGGGAAGTATTTAAAAGTTGCAAGATGAATTCATAACTGTCTTGAAAAGGATCAGTAGAAAACTGATGCAAGACTACTTGAACATAGCAGAGACATTAACATCTCAGAGAACCTGCAAATTCAAGGTATCCCTTATTTTTTTATTTACAAGCAGCTCATAAGACGTTGTAGATTTCAGAAGCACTGTACAGATAGTACAGACACGTATCAGAGTCATGCAAGAGTAAGATGGAAATGGAGCATTAATTATTGCAAGACATGGCTGTAAAGAAGAGAGTGGCCTGGTAGACTGAGATAACTAAATGATTAACCGTTTCTGAAATGTGATCTCAAATTTCACAGTGGAAACAATGAAGGGAAGCTGTACCAGCTTTGTTTCTGGCATGGGTAAATGTGTCAGTGACTTCTCTATGGAGACCTAAGGCTTAGTGATAGCAGGGAAAGAACCTTGTCCAAAAGTGTTGAGAATGGACTGAATATTTTGAAGTGATTCACTGAACTGGGTTACTGACTAGGCCTCTAATTTCCCAATATCCTTAAATGTTATTTTTTAATGAAACATTTGAACAACAAGATCATTTCTGATTTCTACAAACGGAAGCTCTTGCCTCAGAGAGGAGAGAATCTTAAATCTTTTCTGCCTGGGATATATCAGTACTTTCTTGTGGTATATCTATCAGACCAGGTAAAACCAGAAACCGCCTAAAAAGAAAAACATAGATTTGCTCAAGTTAAATAAATAAAAACCAAAACACAGAAGTATTGAGTTGTTCTACTTACATCATAAACCTGGGGACTTGTCAGGCAGCGGGCTATCAGGCCACACCAGCTGGGTAGGGTTGTGGTCAATGGAGGGCCACTGTGTGTGAGAATTGGCTTTAAATAACTTACGTCGTTAAGGAAAACACACCAGTACTTGACAACCACTACTGCAAATAAAAAAATTGTACATAAATGTGGTTTTACCTTTGAACTCTGCTACTCAAGAATTGTACATAAAACATCCCCCCAATATTTTCCCTACGATCCTTTCAAGGGCAGTTTCTTTCCTCACACATCTTCTGCGGGGACGACTAGCTAACTCTCTTCTTACAAGTTTCACATAGTCCTGATGTTTCCAGTTTCTGGGCTTTCTGAAGCGAAAAGGAGAAAGTAAAGGTACAAGTGCTTTAGTGCTAAGGGGTCCAAGGGTATTTGTGCTCTGAAGACGGAAGCATGGAGTCAAGGTTTCAAGCTAAAGGTAACGAGGTGACATTGCTATGTAGCTCAACATAGGCAAATAAAGAAATACGTACTGTTCATCCAATGTCCTCAAAGCAATTTAGCCAGTTGATCTGCCAGCTGCTCATTGAGGCACTAAGATGCAACAAGTAAGGCTCAAATACATTTCTGTAGTGCACATATATATACCACACACAGCCTCAGAAAGGCAAAGGTAAAACTGTACGGCAAGAACAATGTAGCACAGTGTGAAAGGAAAGCAATGCTACCAAGATTACATTGAGGAGACACAATGGTGGAAAAGGCAGGTGTCTTTACAGCTATTTTCATAGGTCTGCTCCCAGGTAAATCCATATTTGCTCACACGAGCACCCCACACTGATGCTATCCCTGAAAAAATGCTCAGAAGTCATAAAGTGTGTCCCTGCTAGAAGCAGCAAGTTGATCTTGGCTGTCAGAGAAGTCAGTCTGATTATTTTGAATGTAAATATATATGTTGCAGGTATTCTAGCCACTTTCATCAACTATAAACATGGAGAGTGTCAGGTTCATTTGTGAACATAGCACTTTCCCTGATCATGTCAAAAAAATCAAGATATTTAGGGGACAGAGAGGGTTAAAAAGGGGGCTGTTCTAGTAGAGAGAGCTCTCTCTTCTTGAGCAGAGCCTGGCATGGCATGTTTACTTGAGCAGAGTTATGTTTCCTCCTTTCCTCCTTCACTAACAGTGCGGTTACACCCATTCCTGGAAAGAAACAGACTTCACCCTTGCACTAACAGACTTCACCCTTGCCAGTCTCCATTCTGCTCTGTGGCAGACAGGCACGCAGCAACCCATCCATAAGAAAACAAACCCAGTAAAAGACATCTGGTACTTCATCAGAGCTGCAGTTTTCTTCGTGTTTAACAGTTGTGGGTGAAGCCAGGGAACAGCCCATGACATTAACTGAACTCTGCATTCCACAGGAATGAAGTTCCCACTTATCCATCTGTACAGAGCTCCGCAGGCAATAGCCAGCACGGGAGCACACTGCCATCGCTTACTCACATCTTTTTCAAGTTAAGTTCCCTTGAAAAGTGTGAATTTTGAGGCATTATGCTTTTCTAGCTAGAAACCAAATGAAAGCATCAGAAAAAATATTTTAACATTTTTCCATGGATATAGAAGTGGCAATTCTAAAGACCATCCCATCTGTGCAATTTAAGGCCACCCAGCCAGTGTTTACCTGAATGCCTCCTTGCAACAAAAGGGGCAGTCTTTTACCTCTACGATAGAGTTCTGCCTCTGGATGTCAGTTTCCTTGGCACAAACTACACAAAAACCTTCCCTGAAGATTGCTAGTCAGCACTAAAAAAAGCAAATGCACTATCAGCATCCTTTAAGTTTCTGTGAAACAGGTAGTTGGGCTCTATTTTCTCCAGGCACTCCCCCTGTCCTTGCTGCAGCTGCTGGGGACTGCACTAGTGTTAGTGTCAGCCGAGGGACGTCAGCAGTGCCAACTAATCTTTCTTTCATAAAGCACATCCCTTTTGTAAAAGCAGGGGAAGAGGATAGCTCTGCTTCCTTCTTAAAATGACAAAAAAGGAGCAGTCAGCCACAGCCAGATCCTTCCATGTGCTCCTAACACCAAAGTTTTGGGGTTTGTTCTTTCTTTTTAATAAGAAATATTGACCTCAGTGCACTTTGAGCTGTAGTGGCTGGTGTCAAAGGTTTAACTTGAAATTACCAACATTTATGAATATTTAAACCTGCACATGCACTGGGTTTTGGCCCAATACTACTGCATCTGAAAGCCTTGCTCATTGAGATTTTATCCTGAAAAGGCAAGGGCTGTTAGGATCTGAATGCTTTCAACACACTACCAGGGCTTGCCTGGGTGGGAAATCTTCAGGAGTAAGGCATGGAAGGAAACTACTGTGCTCCAACTAGGCCAGCAGTCTCTCATCAACCAGTGGCCAAGACCCCAAGACTCCCCTCAGATGTAAGCTGAAACAAAATTAACTAATATCTTCAGAAAGGTTCTACAGTACTATATGCACACAGGGACACTCATAAGCTGGGCATACTCAAGGAGATAAGCTGGACCTTGTATAGATTTTTAGTTCCAGAATTTCGTCTTTAAGAATCAACCACAGATTTGGGACTTAATCACAAAATATCTCTACAGAGGTATGAGTTGAGGCTTAGACACGTACAATGAACTGGAAACCAAGTCTGTGCTATGAGCATCAGTGAAAATGGGAACAGATCAATAGAACAAATCAGAGGACCTGAAATAGTTAATCAGCTGCCTTATTGTTTAGGAAGGAAGTCCAGCTCCTAGAACTGACTGGTTTCTGTCCTCCAGCAATTGTCAAATACCACTTATTAGAGAAAGGAAAGGTCTGTTTGCTGAGCCAGTGAGTTCAATCTTCAGTTCTGTATCTTGGACCTGTCAGATACTTGAGAGAGTCAAACAGGAGAAAGATCGAGTGCTTAAGGCTACATATGAGTACCTGAAAAGGGTGAATATTTCGTGCCTTGAAGCTAAGCTCTGTTTTCAAAAGGATACTTATGGTCAAAGCTATACCACAGCCTGAAGAGCCAAGCACTTTCCTGCTTCGTCCGGTTTCTTCTTGCAGAATCTGGGCCATCCTAAAAGTAAGATAAAAACATATTCAATTACTTCAGGCAGGAAAGCTTCCCAAATTATACGTTCCAATAATGCCCTGTCCAAAAAAGCCAAATTACTTCAATACTGTACTTGGAATGCAGAAGAAAGCTATTTAGAGTTTTGCTTATACCAAGGTTACTTTCCCTAGAATGACCAGAAATTACTGCAGAGCAGCAGGCTGTTTACATTGCACTCCAGTAACTTTAACAAGCCCTCTCCCATCAAGTTTCCTGGAGCCTAAAACTTCTGCACAGTTAGTGCAGTAATGGAGACAGAAATAACTTCAAAGCTGACAAATAAACCTCATTGATATTCCAGACTGATTCCTATTCATTTGGGTCTAGGTCTTACTCTAGCTTTACTGTTCTTTTCTTAAGCCTGTTGCTTCCTTGGAAGAACAAGGGAACTTACCATACCTGATAAACTCTCAGAAACCTGATGAAATGTATTACATTTAAAAGAAACATTCCTAACAGGTAATCATATAAAAATCACATTTGAGGGAGGTCATGCAAATCTCAGAAATGCTGGATCAACCTTGGAAGGGCTAACAGTGATAAATATAATTTCTTAACTAGTTGTGCTACAAGTCATCACACCAGCTGTTCTGCAGCTGCATTTGTTTTTACTTTTGTTACTATTTAAGGGGCTTTTGAGCGTTTTGCTTTATGGTTTTGTTTTGTTGTTTGTCGTCTGGGATTTTTTTGGCCAGAGGCCAGAGTTAAACACAGGAAAACAGATGGATGCCTTCTATGAATCACCTGCCAAACTACTACAAGACAGGATTGCCCTGTGTACTTCTGACCTGCAAAACATTCACGATCTACCAGGAGTTAAAGCTTAGTACGCATTCACTCCCTCCCCTTCCCAAATAATATATTTTCTTTAACCGTGACATGCTGCTAATGTTGGCTTGCAGAAAGAAAGAGGAATCCAAAGGGAACTGACTAATGCACTTTATTAGGAATGCAATGCACAGCTAAAGAGGGAAACAAACGAGTAAGTCCTTTATGTTTACGTGGGAAAAAAGCAAACAAGATATTTCCACAGCAGACACTGAATGAGAACAGAATACTCATGCTCTGTTTCCTGTTAAAGCAATTCCTCAATTCCTGACAAGCTCAGTCTGAACTGGCCAAAGACATCTTACCATGACACCACTTCCTAACTTTGATTTTATGCAATAATTCTGGCTTTTGCTGTAAAATATGTTTTGAGGCCTGGAGGTCTGACTGCTTCCAGGTAGATACTAAAGAAAATTTACCCTTTCTGATAGCAAACTCCACCATTTCAGAATTTATTTTATATGCTGAAGACAGGCCTCTACAAAGAGCACAGAGATGCCTAATGCAGTTTCTGCAATCAAAGAGACCTTGTTGAGGCTTGTTGAGCAAGTAACTCTTAACCTGTACAACACATGACAGGGAAAGAAAAAGGAAACAAGAAAAGCAATGCAGGATAAACCACTAAGAAGAAAGCTAATCTCAAATACATGTCTCTCTGTCACCAGCCTGAACAGCAGCATCACTAAATCTGACATTTACAAATCAGAGTTCACACACTTGCTCCTTAAACAGCCTCTGCATCCAAAGCCATCTGTCATTCAACTTCCTCTAGAAGGTTCCTATATAGTCAGTTGTGCTACTGAACAGTGTTCAAGCAGAACTCTGGGAGAATGTAAACTAAGGTCTAGACTCCCAGTTAAGCCTTAGGAAATGATGTTTTGGGGGTTTTCTAGACCTTTCACTCCTCCTGTGAATTCTGTTTATAGATGAGCAAACCTAAAATTTCTGCTATGAACAACATTCTTCCAATGATCTTGTTTGCCAAGAGCATATTTCAGAGAAAAAAGTCAACTCTTGCACTGTAACTGGTGCATAGAAGGCTTCACTAGAGATTCACAGCAATGGTTTGCTGAATATAAATGGCAGTTTTCCAGTGTTCCTTCTGCTTCATGCAGGTGGTAGGTAATACCAGGCAGAATCTATATGGCTTGTGGTACAGTATACAAGAGCTGAGATCCAATTAGCAAACTTCATCTTTGATCCTAAGCAACTGCAAGGGCCAAAATTTGACCTCAGTTACTGAACCGGAGTCAAAAGCATTACCTCTGGGTCAGAACTGGGAAGACCTATTTATGCAGTGGCATGCTAAAAGCAAGCATGTGTGGTAGGTGGGGGAAGCAGCAGGAAAGCACATTGTTAAACAGTGTTAGTAGATTTGGCAAGGTTTGTATACATATGTATGTACATATACACAAAAGTCTGAACATCACCACATTACACCCAACACCACAGAATGCTTTTCAGTGGGCATTACGTGAATGTTATAAAGTGAAATCCATTACTGACTTGCCAGCTGAAAGAGAAGAGTTTTATCCATGCATACAACTTATGCAGTTTTCTGTCATCTTAGTTATAAAATAGGATCAGCCTAATAGAGAAGTTACGTAATTACTTACTCCTTGTAAGACTTGAAAGCTGTCATTAGTAGGTGGAGGATCCTGATCTGGGTCAACCCCAACCCTACAGAAACATTAGGAAAATAATGCAAGTAGTGTTACTGAGGGTTGCAAATACTGTAAGTTTGGTAGAATGCATTTTAAAAGCACTTTAAGCACCCAGCAAAGCTGCATTCAGAGAGGTTATAAGGATAGTCTGAGGAAGAGCTGTCCATTATTCCCCTGAAGTTGCATAGCTATAAACAAGATACTTTTTTACTCAAGAAGTAACTCCCTATAGACAATGGTTTCAGCTCCATCTTGGCATCAACGTCTTACCTTTTTTTGCCTATTCTTTTAAGACACTGGAAAATACCATTTAGGCCTAAAAAGTGGGTGACATCATCTTCAGTGCTCATGTCCAGCAGGAAGTAACCAGAAACTAAGAAGAAAGCCCAACCTAAATATTTGACACAACAAATAGCAACTGCCAGATAAGCCTGAGAACGGCTCAGATGTATGATTTTAAAAAGACAGCTCCTCGCCCCCCCGCCACCAAGTTTTAATGCACTATGGGAAGCACCAAAAATACCACATAAAGACTCACAACGTTAATTTGCTGGGAGTTCCGTTCACCTAACACAACACAGTCACAGTGGATTAACAAGTGGTCTGTAGTCCACGCTCCCACCTGAGTGAAGCAGGGTTTGTGCAAGGAGATGTTGGGTGATGACAGAGCAGTAAGATGAGAAGCAGCTGTCTGCTCACTTTTGCATAGTCAGCAAGCATCTTATTACTGAACCCTCCTTTCACTTAGGGCTCCTATCCAAGATGAGTATTTAATCCTTGTAATTATGCTCAGGTTTTTCTGGTCTGTTGTTAAGATTGGACTTGTCTAGTTTTAAATCATATTCATGCCTTAATCACTGTCATCCTTCATAGAGCCTAAAGCTCCAACCTCAAATGTTAGATAGGATTGTCGGTCTCAAATGCGTTGTGTTTAAGTCCCACCATGTTCCATAGTAAGTGTGGGAAAACTCACATAACAGCCATTTCAGACAATAAGTTTTTGTTAACTTCTTCATTTCTCCTCTCTTAGAAGGGATGGAGCTGGTTTCGTGCAATTTCCTTTTTACTTAGACTTTGTGACAATTATTTATAGCCACGGTATTTGTGCAAAAGCCCTGAGGATCACCAGAAACCAACAGAACCTTGCTGGTAACACCACACCATTTGTGTGTCCCAGGGACACTATGCTTCCATAATGATGGATCAAACGAGAAGGGAACTCCTTCAAATAGTTTCCAGGGCAATATTTTCTAATAGAACAATAGAAGAAGAAAAGTAGGCATTGAACTAAAATGTTAAGATATCCTTGTGGATTCACAGACAGTTCAAGGTGTCACACAACTTAATGTATTTCAGGCAAAATCCAGAAGGCCACTGTGCAGCAGCCTCGTGCAAAACTAGTGCTGGCCCAGTTCTTTGCTTTTGTTTGGTTTTGTTTTTTTCCGAGTTTCTTGTCTTTCCCCATCACTTCCTTTTTCTACATATAGAATCATCCACTTTAGTACAGTGGTGAGTGTCCCTGCCTCTCATGCAGGATACCAGGGGTTCAATTCCTGCCAGTGAGGCAGTGGTGTTGTTTAAGAACTGGACTCAATGATCCTTGTGCGTCCTTTCCAACTCAGAATATTCTGTGATTTTGTGATCATGAACTTTAGGCACACTTATCATGGGAGCCCATTGGCACTGAAAAGCTTCACCAGTTTGAGGGAACATTGGATAGACAGGTTGAGTACTGAATTGTAACACATACTAAAATAAAACACCACACACAAGCACTCAGAGGTTACAAGGGCTGAGATGCTACTGCTTAGGCTGTCACTATATAAGAAAGGTTTCCTGCAGACACACTAGTTACCCAATGAAGCCTCATGCAGAAAGCTGACAAGCAACATCAGGACATGGAGTTGGTATGGCTATATTATATATAAGATTGCACATGCCTAAGTATACATGAAAATAAAAGAAAAATATTTTTGGCTTTCCCAACTCCAGCTGTACACTGAGGAAAGTTCCATGCACTGTGCACAGCAACCAGAGTCATGTTAGCTGTGCAGTCGACAGTGTGAATGGTGAGTTCAAGAAGCTCATTCTAAAAGATGCTCATAGCTTGCATTCCCTAAATAGTTTGTACTCCCTGGGCTACACATTCACTTCACAGTACATAAGAAAACCAAACAATTCAGAATGTCTCAGCTTTCACTTGACTTACAAGGTTCTGCATTTGTTTTATGGATTTTAACTGACTGAAGCAGGACACCTGGTACATCACAGGCCATGTGGTTTGGTTCGCTGCTGTGCTGAAGAGGAAAGGAGACCTTTTCTATATCAAAATGATTCAAGTTTTAGGAAAAAATACTTACTACAGACGTTTCTTTCAATATTGAAATAATACCTCCACACAGACTTGTGCATTTAAATTCTTTTTAAACCTATTCTTTCAGGTGAATTTGTTTTGAGTATTTCTAATTAATTCGCTCTCATAAATTGCCCTTTTTAAAAATTTCACTTTCAAAGTGTGGTCCTCAGCCCACAGACTAACACAAAATACATTTTCATTCTGAACTCTCATGACTTGTATCTTTCAAACAGCATGCAGTATCTCTTATCCTCTACTCTAGCATGAATTGTATAGGACACTTTATTTTTTTGTAGCAAGTCTCCCTGCTTAGGGTATATATACCCTAGCATCACTTTTTTCACAGGCCCTGCTCCTAGATTTCTAGGATCTCATCTTTATTGCCTGAAGCAAAACAAAACCAAAAACCAGTCAAGTCTCTCCCAACCTCCTTTATGCTGAAGAGAAACATAGAAAACATTTGGTTAGTTCATTCTTACCTAACTACTTCTATAATTAAAATGATGACTGTAAAGCTGACACAAATATGTCTTCAACATTGATTTTTTTTTCCAGTGGTTAAAGGAAAAAAAATCCATCTCACATCCTCTAGCACATTTTAAAAGCCTCTTGTGATTTAAATGTGCTGTAAAGGCCAATATTAGTTCTCGTTTATTTAACTAGTCTTCCTTACTTCGTCACTCCTCTCTAATGAAAACATTTTTTTAAAGGCACTAAAGGCTTTTCATGCTTTAAGATCTCTGTAACAGCAGAGGAACTAACCTTGAGCTTGCTCCTAATGCCCAATACTAAAGCACCACATTTCTGCTCCCAACTAACTTGACCTTCTTGGTCCTTACCCTGCAGCTACAAATCCACCATCACGCACAGGAGAGCAGTTACTCAGATTTGATCCCTCAAATGCTAAGCCTACGTAAAATTCATTAATATAAACAGTATGGTAGAAAGTGGTTGACACACAAACCGGAAATTAAGTGAATGGAAATCAATGGTAAAAAACCCCCAACAAACCAGATAGAACTACTTGAAGTTCTCTACTACATAATTTATATATACTTCAGAACCCTTTGAAAGACCCTGCAACACATACATGACAAGTTATCAAAACACCAGGCTTTATTACATTCTAGCATATATAATTACTCTGGCAACAGCCAAGAATGACTGTAATAGATCTTGTTCTCAGATTCTCAGTGCAAGCTAACATACTGCATCTCTGGCAAATACAGCAGTTTTCTAGGAACCTTCAAGTGTGACAAGATACATGACAAATTTACCATTGCCCCATTATAAAGAGCTTTCTTTACATAAATATTCTGTATATATTTATATATATATACACGTACAGATCCTGCTATAGATGTCAGCTAGAGATTTATCTTATTTTCAATTCTCTCTCTAACCACTTCTAAAAAACCAACAATACAAACCAGAATCCTAGGCTCCTCTGGTTGGTATCTCCACTCTCACTAGCATCTTCCTATAAAGCAAGGTGAAACCCCTCTGTTTTAAAAATACATCTCCAAAGAGGCCAGGCTAAATTGTACACAATAGCCCCCAGGAACGCTTAAGAATACCTGTGTGATTAAAGATCATAGGATCACATCCACGACTTCTCAGCTTTTAAGTCTTCCAAGGCCAGAGATGGCAGCTTTACTTCATTAAATACCCATACACAAAGCTAAAGAATGGGGTCTTTTCTGGTTTCATTTTTTTAAACTCGAGACATAATGTCTGATCTACAGTCTCACAGGGAATATACTCATAACTGAAGAACATCTACAGCACTCTGCAGAAAAGCAGCAGCAGCAGCATGCCATAGTACAGAAAAAGAGCACACATTTAGTGTAACAAAGATGAAGAAAGCCAAGCACCAGGTTAATTTGGTATCAAGGAGAGCACACGGTGTCACCTGAAATACAGCCAGCGGCTTTCACTCATCTCTTCCACCGATGGAACATGGTCACCAACTCTGGTACAGTACAAGAATGCAATGTGAGTAACAAAATGCTCATGAGATGTGGGCTCTACAGAGCTCTTCAGCAAAACAAAGCAAACTGGCAAAAAAACTCCTACTCAATCAAAAAAAGACAAAACATACATGAACAAAAATGGCAGAACAATGACAAAATGACAAAAAAAATTAACAACAGCAGCAATTTATGATGAGCATATCTGGTAATATTCTTCATTGGTTCAGACCCCAGCTGGCAAAAGACCTGTATTAACAACAGACTACTTTCCCTAGAAAACTAGATTCAATAGTTCTCAATTGAACTGCTGCACAGAGACAATCTAAGACAACTTCTACCACTTCGAACTTGCACATACTCTGAAAGAGAAAGGGTCATCGGAAAAAGCAGTCACATGAAGCTATGCATATTTAGAGGGGTCACCATTACTGCCTGGTCTCAGAGCAGTCCAAACCAACTGGCAATAAGTGATACTACAGTCAATCCTCTCCCACTTCTTGACCCCCAGATAGTGGCTTCACATCTTAGCGTCGTGATTTTTCAGCGATTAACAAGGCTCGTTTCAGAACTTTGCATGCACGACCTGACACACATGAATATTCAAAGTAGGCAGTCATGAATATGCAAATTCCCCACCCCCCTGTGGGCACCCACACCGCTCCCGCAGTGGCTCGGCTTGAGTGCTGTCCACCACGCTCCCCTCGGCTCAGCTCTGAGCGAGNGTAGTGATTATGTGAAATAAAAGCCCATATGATCAGAAATTTGCAGAGGGCTCACTTAACAAAACGCAGGTGTAGACACCCTGATTCCAGGCTGATATCTTGACAAACCAAATATTTAAGGCCATAGCTTGTGATATGAAGAGCATGTACTCATATAATCCTTGAATGTCGAGGCAAATACCACACTTGAGATAGATTTGTTTTGGATTCTAGGTTCAACAGTTCTTCTCCCATCCCAACATACACTCTAGGTCAGAGCACTCTGCTCTGAAAGGTCAACTATAAGATGATTGCACATGTACAGCAAAAACTAAAATTAAGAACCTCCCAAAAACTTCCCTTCTATGACTTCTTTCTGTTTGCTGTATCTTTGCCAAGTTAGTATACTAAACTTTTCCCAGATGTCTGTAATTAGTGCAGTATTTTTGGAAAATTTTAACTGTTTTGGAAGAGTTCAACTGTTTTTTCGGAAGGTGGCTGAGGAAGAAGAGAACTCTCACCGCCATCTTTTTAAAAAAACAAAACTCAATCCCTAACAATCCTTGGAAATAGGAAAAGTTGGTTTTTTTAGGAAAAGGGTTTTTTTAGGACACCTTTGGGTATTTGTTTTCTGCACCTAACCAGGACAAAGACTCCTTAAACTGTCTCTTGGTACTTCTTTACTTAATCTAACCAAGATAATGACTCCTAAAACTGCCAGCTGAGGCATATCATCCACGTGCTCTAGATGTAGCTCAACCAAACTCCTACAGCATCTGGGCTTTCCCTACACCTTTTGTCTCTGGTGGGAATTGCTGTTTCAGAGCACAAGAATAAAGATAAGGAAACATCTCCCATGCTTAGTTCCAAAGTTCCAGAGGAAAAGGCAACCTCTTTCCTACTAAGGGAAAGGTCTAGAGGGGTGAGTTTGGAGGCTGCACTGTACTGACACTAAGAGAACGTCGAGACTGATGATGAAAAACTAGACGCAGGGAAAGAAGGAGAAAGACTGGAAAAACAAGATAGTGAAAGACAACTGGAGAAAACAGCTCAGGGTAAGAGATGGACAAGGAAAAAGCCCACAACAGAGGGCAAGGGACAATGCCTGTATCTGTGTACCTTCCTTTAAAAGCAGAAGAGTTGCTAGAAGGCATTAACTAAGTTGAAGAACAATAAAAACAGGCTGCAAAACAGGAGGATGTAACCTCCTATCAGACATCCCACACACCAGTTTGGAATACAGGATGAACACTTGCCTCCTGCCATTGAAGTACACTGAGATATTTAAGAAATGCACATTTTACGGTTGGACCACCATGAGCAAGGTAATAGAGTATAACCTGAGTCTGTCACCAAGCTGAGAGTTTTACCGCCATCCCAGACAATTAGGTAGTTCACACAGCAATTGTGTGAGAGTTAGTGTTTCCAAATTTCTTTTATTTTGCTCTTTTAAGGGAAAAATATCACTAAATAGAAAGCTCTTAAAAATATTGGACATAAAATTCAGACATAAGGCAGTAAGTATCCAAATATCTAAGTTGGCATTGCCTATACAACATTTATCTTTTTATGGTAACAAGATACATAAAATATTTTAAATTGTAAGGTATTGTGCTTTGATATTTAGAAAAACAAGTTAAGATCAATTTAAATTAATTCATTAAAATAAGCATTAACTTCCTAATTTTCAGCAGATTATGAAAGAAAGGAAAGCATTAATCTATGTATTGCTTCATTCAACATGAAAAGAACTAGGTCACTAACGTCTAATAAAAAATGGAAAACACATTGCTTTACAATACAAGTGCTAGGAGTTCCCTTTTTCCCCCATGACATATAAATGAAATGAGAAGTCAGCTATTTTGTAGAAAGGAGGAATTTTGCAAGTGGTTTTGATTTACAGGGCTTTCAAGTTTGCTTAAACTGTTAAAGCTTCAGTCAGGAAATTGTTTCTTCATTTAGGTCTCAACAGATGAAACTATATATTTAATACCCAAATCATATTTTGGTTTCTACAGAAAAAAAAAATCTACTACAAGGGAACTATAACTGTTTACCACTCAAAGCTTAGATAGGTCTCACTGATATCCAAGAAATTCAGATGCATGATAACCTGACTTTAACTGCAGTTTCTGGTGTTAATTTTTAATTTGCTCAGTATCAAGTGGCAGAAATCAAAAGCATCGAAAGATACCATTACTTTTTTTCTCAGATTTTGCTGTCAGAACCTTACTTTTTCAACCAATTGATCAGCAAACTAGAAGTCTCTGCTATAAACCATAGGTCCTTTGCTTAGCTGTGCATTAACGTCTGATTAGTTGACCTTGGATACATTGATCACATACTGTATCTAGCAAGACACCTGCTCATCCAAATACTTGGGACATTCAGAACAGCAAGAGGAGGCAGAGGATATTTTTGCCTATTTTCCTCCTTATGCTGCTTTTTACTATTTTCATGTTAGCCTCTCTACCCATTACCTACTTTTAATAGGTCATAGGAGACTTTCCGCGGTGCCTTTTGCACCCGGACTTGTCTATCCCACATCAGCCTTTTTAGTTATCAGCGTGTTTGTAGCAAGTGTGGGTAGAGTCCTTCCTGTATCTTCGTTCACAAAGCCTAACCACGATGATGATCACAGGACAGAAGGGACAAACAGTAAGTAAAGAATAGAGCATGCACCCCAATTGCTAAACAACTAATGGTGTGGTCAGAAATATGTGCTTCTGCCTTTAAGCCACAGCAAAGCAATTCTGGATCCTTGCATGCATTAATGCAGCTGATTCCTCATGAGCATAGTGGTATCAAACCAGGCTGAATGTCCTGGCTGGAGTTAGCTTTCTCGTACTCTTTTTTTGAAACATTTAGGCAAAACCATAAATAAGATCCTTTGGTGTTGATGCCTGTCTTCGCTCCTCTGACTCGCCCAGTACAACAGACACGTGCCTGTAGTTCCTAGGGAAGGAGCTCAGCACATCACAGTCCATGGGAACTCTTGAAGGGGCCACCCAGAAACCCAGTGCAGAGCAGTACCCACAGCATGACAGTAACGTCACTTTGCCACACTGTGACCAGGCAAGATAAACCAGGCTGAAAGGTCAGTCAGCTTGGGTGACTCTTCATTAAAGCAGGCCCAGGCCCTTGTCTTCTATCTACATCCACACTGTAGCAAGGCTAACTACTTCATGAGAACTCAGAAATGACTGACTAGCTCTCCATCCTTCCTTCCTTCCTTCCACAAAGGAAGCCACGATACAACTGGTATGAAGTAGACTTACAGGAATCCACACAAATCCTGATGTTTGAGTCCAATGTACAAGAAGCAAATCTACCTTTTATCTTTTAACTTCATTTCTGCTAAATAATTCTGTACGTAAGCACTACTTACTTCCAGCCCCTGGCAATCTAATCTAATGGGAAAGTGCCAAGGCTCAGAAAGCATCCCAGAGACAAGTTACCTACTGTGCAGCCTCAGGACTGCATCAGCACTATTCGCTGTGCTGCTGGGCGAGGCCCTGGCACAGCATCTCATCTTCATCTCCTCCTGTCTACCTCTTCCACTAGGTAGAAAGGGATGGAAGATACAAAAGTGGCATCATTCTAAAATTCATCTGGGAACTAATTTGTCCCTTTAAAAAAATTTTAATGTCAGACAGGACTTCCTGTTTTCCAACAGAGAGGGCTCTAACTTGGCACCAGATTTCTAATGCTCTATCAGCTGCACACGGCCGCCACCTCCTGGCACAAAGCTGATTTCACCTGGTTCCAGATACTGGAGACTCCAGCCCTGCCAGCGGCTATAGGCAGACCCCTGCCTAAAATGTTTTCTACGGAGAGCTCCCTTCTTACATACACGTCACCTTCCTCTTAACATGGAAGTTAGCCATTTATTTCCTGTCAACTGACAAAAAAATGACAACTGAATTGCTACTTATTAGCAAGGTTGGGTAAATAGCAAAAAAGCCCCAAACTGCCCCATTAAAACTATGGTTTGGCCAACTGCCTTTTGGCAATTACTCCTCTAGGAATGGTATCAACAGTTTTTACAGCTCTTCTGGCTTGTTGGTCACATTCCTGATTTTTTCAAGGATAACCTACTTGAGGGGAAAATCTGGAATAGATGTAGTGGAACGCATTGACACGGTCTAGCTAATGGGATGATGGGATAGGGAGTTAGGTTATAACCAACAACAACAAAAAAAAGAAGATGATGACATGACCCTGAGATTAGCTCAGCTAGATAAAACATGGTGCTCATGGCACCAGGGTTGTGGGTTCAATCCCTATATGATGCATTCACTTAGGAGTTGGACTCAATGATCCTTGTAGATCCCTTCCAACTCAGAATACTCTGTGATTCTGTGTAGTGTCAGCGCTTTCTGTCTACAGGAGCAGAAGGCTCACCAGCCAGGCTCATAGTCTCATTACTGAACTAGATCAGTCCTGCTAGAGGAGTAAGTGTGTAATCTTGGATGCTTCCGGGGGTCAGTGTGGGATGATGGGGAAATAAAAAAAGCTGCTACCTCAGAACTGTTCTCCAGTTATCTAAGAGCTGGGCCACATGACTGTGGCAGAGATAATGGTTGACTGCACTCAAAAGCTACTTTCTGTTACAGGCAGGCTGAACACATTTCCTCTTCACTTTGGTGTCATCAGCACATCTGTCCCCTGTTGGATAACAAAGCTTGAAGGAAATACCCAGGCATGCTTCCTCAACTAAAAGAGGTGCAGTCAACAGGATGGAAAGTTCAGTCTGCCGGCACTTATGATGAGGGCTGTTAGAGTAAGCTACATTGATCTGGTTGTATCTACACTTCAGAAAATCCATTGGAATCCACTCAGGTGGAGATCAGACATGGAATATCCTCATCACAGAGGTTCCAGGCAGATCTTGGCAGACTTTTCTCATCCACTGTAAGCAGACCACAAGCAGCACTCTTACCTGTGTACTGCTGGCCGGAACTCATCTCCTGCTCCCTCCACACCCTGCAAACTCCATCCACACTGCCGCTTACACAGACACTGCTCCTACCCTGCTTCCACAGGTGTATTAGTACAGTTGCTTTTTATATACCATCATCAGACAGCAGCCTCCTGCCAAATGGAAAGCTGCACATGGCACCTGTTCCAGGTACCTTTTTAAAAAGTCATTACACTTTTTAACTCGCAACACTATTCTGTATCTTACTGGGCTGAGCAGGACCTAGACACCCACTTGATACATCAGAACACTTTAGGCTGAATCCCAGTGGTATCAGTACATTTTCTTCACTGGCCTGCACTAGCACCTTCCTCTAAAAAATACCATGTTCTAAATATGTACCTACATATATGTATATCCATACCTAGAAATATATAAATATATCATGTTCTAAATGCCTCTAGCAAGCATCAAACAAGTTGTGTAAACCATGCCAGATTAGCACAGCTGCCTCTAGAAAAGTGAGGTTTCCGCAGCACACAGCTGTGTACCAACCTGATGTTGAGCCACGACAGCATGGGAGTTGTACCTCCACCGACAATCCACACAGTGAAAAAGACAATGAGGAGAGTTGTTGAGAACATCATTTGATGTGAGTATGTAGCAGTATCTCGTATAGCCAGGGCAAATGCCATGGCTCCCCTAAGACCTATTGGAAAGAACAAAATAAAAGAGGTTTAAAAGTGCAACTGTGCCTGTTGATAACACAGAAACTCGCCTTGGTCCATCCTTGCCATGCAAGCATAAAGTGACAGGGAGAAAGCTCTGAGTTCCAGCAGGTTTTTTGGTTTCCTGCAATTCCCTGATAAATTATGCCCTGGGAATATTTACAATGTAATTTGCCCTCCTGGTTTTCTATAACTTAGAGAATCCACAAGAGCTAAGAAAAGGTATTCCCAGAACCAATGGGAAAGGAATGCAGAAACAAACAAGTTGTGGACAACAGCAAAACATATTGTGGAAATCAAGTAGCATCCTTAATCCAGACGAAAATACACACTTATCCAGTCAAATCCATAGTTAAAGGGTGAGTTCTTCATATGAAATTCATATCACTGGAAGAATATTCTAGTTAATAACATGTTCAGATGCAGGCTATATATTCCCCCCGGGCCCTGCACCCTAGGGGAAACTTCACTAGCAAGAACAAGCCATAGCATTTAGCTATCTGTGGTCTTCTTATGTAAAGGAATAATGGAATGGTTACAGTTGAATGGAACCTCTGAAGGTCATCTCGTCCACCTCCCCCTGTTCAGGCAATCCTGGCTCAACCTGCAGTATGCTGCATGGGACCACATCCAAATGGCTTTTGAGTAGCTCCATGGATGGAGATGCTACAACCTCTCTGACAACCTGTGTCACCGCTTGGACATAGTAAAAAGTGTTTCCTGATATTCAGAAGGAGCCTTCTGTGTTCCAGCTTGTGCCCATTACCTCTGTCCTGCCACCAGGCACTACCAGAAATAGCCTGAATCTGTCCTCTTTACTCCCTCTTGTGTACAGAGAATTCTCTGGAACTTTTTGAGGATGAGCATATTCAGACCCACACTCCATAATTTGCTCTAGATGACAAACTTGAACAGTTGCCCATATGACAGAAATCATAAGGGAGTTTAAGTCAAATACCTTGCTTTCTCCAACTGAGTGGGAGAGGGCACCCATAAATACACTTTGATATTCTCAGCAGGTATCTGTTTCTGCACAACACATACATCATCTCAGCTACAAATAACCTTCTGGAAGAGATACATCCCAATTCCTCCATCTTCAAATGAAAATGTTCTATTCCAAACATGAGGTACTGCTTGCTGCAAGCAGCTAGCATTTCAAGATGCAACTCATCCCAGACATGACACACTTTCTGTAAAGGCTGAAAGGTACATGAAGGCATCCTGCAATAACCAGTCAGCCTTCCATTTAGGATGCATGAATTATAAAAGCAGAAGGTAGCACTATCAATTTCTTAAGAGTTAAAAATAAGCCTTTATGCAATACCGAACATTTTGCCAAGTTCTTACCTGAAAACATCATCATGTGCTGAAAGCTCCAGCTGATCTTATGCCTTCTACCCAAATTCAGCAAGAAGGAGAGAGGGTAGATGTGTGCAGCTCTGCCCAAAAAGATTGCAATCTGTTGACAGCTGAGGGTTAAGAATTTCTTTTTCCTGAGGTATGCACTCTTGGGTACCATGCTTTAACATGAAGCTTTTGGTTTTGTGAGAGCTTTACATCATGATAGCAAGTGTTCTTCTTATAACTGTTTATCTAAAGCAGACTTTCACCAATTATGTGCATAGAGAACTCATTGCACAAAATGCAAATTTTAATTAATATAACCAAGTTTTTAAATGCACAGTGAAATAATACTTAGTATTAAAATGGCCAAAGGTACAAATGAAAATTTCACTTTGAAAATTCACACTTTAAACAACTGCCATCACCACTATTCAGTGATGTGTTTCAGACCAACAGAAATGCAGTCTTATATACAGAGGGAAAACCAACTTGAGACCAGCAAGTGGTCACCTTGCAGAGTCAAAATCTCCTACTGGCTGGCACTACTTAACCCTATAGGGTTACTAAGATTATAAATCCAAAAACCACTTGTCAGCACTAGAATAAACGTCAAATCAGTAGTGAAAGTGTTTTGCAGAAATTCAGTAGGTGGTAAGGTCCTTCCTTCCCTTTACTGCAGTGCAAAACACCCAGTGGTACCAGTGAAGCAGTAGAAAGCTGAATACACTGTCCACTGTTCAAGAAATACTTTGTAACAAACTAGGGTGGTGTGCTGACATCCTATAAAGTGCCACCACAGCCAGAAGCACACCAAACATTGATCATTTCCTAGTGAGATAAGAACATTAGAAGAATTAAACAGCTCTCGGGGAAAAGAAACAAAACCAGTTAGCAGCTCTAGACACCACTGGGTTGTTGCCATAGCTAAAGTAAAGCAATATTGTCTGCGGGAAATGATTTCTCTTGGAAAGTGAGATTTTGATTATCACTTCATACGATAAACCTCACACAATTATTCCAAACAATTTTTGTAGCAGTCCTTTTGAGGCCTACAGAAATCAGACATCAGAAGCCAACATGACCAATGCATGAAGGAATAATGGCTAAGATTTTGTCAAGGACACCGAGGCTCTAGCTCTGCCTTTGCAGTCCAACCTTTCTCTATCAAGAATGAATGATGCCTCTGCATTTCAGTCCTGCAAGATGTTAATTCAATGAGGGCCAACACTGTTGAGGCAAAATGCGGGTGCTAGTACTACCTGCCCCTCACAAAAATCACTTAAGAAGCAACAGATGTTAAGTCTAATGGTAGAAAAAGATGTGGAAAATGTAATAAAAGAGGGTAGGAAAAGAAAGTAACAAATACCAGAAATAAACTGACAGATAGCATAACCTGAAAGAAGATGGAAGGCCACACCAGAGACGAAAAACTGTAATGCTTAGTAAACCAGACACAACTATGCTGTTCATGTCATTATTCAATGTCTGCAGGGCTCTGGAGCATTTTTTAGGTCAGAAGAATGGATGGGAGGTGACATAGGGAAAAATTCATAACTATTTCAGAAAAAGGTAAATGACCAAAGGGAAAAAAACCCCGACAAATGTGATAAAACCTGAGAAACAGTACAGCAATGAAAGAAAACAGTAGAAAGGAGGGAAAATAAGTCTATCCCAGATTAGGCCATCTTTATATGTCCTTCCACTGGGTTTTATCTCCGTTGCCAAGAGCCCTACTCCTCCAGCAAGCAGAACTAAATCAAGACTCAGAGACTACCTACATGCACACTTTTAATTGTGCTGAATTTTTGAGCAGCCAGGAATATAGTGAATAAATAGTTACACAAATAATTTCAACAGGGACAGGACACGTTTCCTAGGTTATGCAAGTGTGACTATTATGGAAGTGTTCTGTTCTGGCAAATTTGAGAGCCAGGTACCAAGTCAAACAGTGACAACAGCAGAACATTTTGGTGTGTACCCTTCATGTCATGGTCTGCACCACAGCTCAGATCCTTCCTCCTCCCATCACCTGAGATGCTGACCTCAACCTTCGGGGCATTGTTCAAAGATAATTGTTCAAAGATAATCTGTTCACCCACAATCTTCTTTAGGATTGAAGTCTGCTTGTTTTCTTAAGGGACCCTTGGAAGTATCAAGAAAAATTAATCCTTTTCTATCCTCCAGAGTTCAAATACAGGAGTAACACAAGCAGTGTTGGCTGTCAATGACCAAATCAAACAGTGAAATGATATGACTTCTAATGCAGCAACTATGTTGCATAAGGCACAGAAGTATTAGGGCTTTGATGTAAGGCATAACCAAAGATTGTTCTCAAAATTATTGTGCCTGCAAGACATCAGGGAAACTCAGGCCAGCCACCATTCACTCCCTGTTTGGTAAAACCAACAAATATTACAAGTTTTCAGGCACATAAGATAACAGAGAAACCTCACACGAAGTGAAAAAGGATACAAAAGCTCCAATAATGAAAACTGGGCTGAATATGTGTTTCTGGAAAGTAAACAGTGCCAAACCCATGTAAGAAAAGATGAAGTTCTCAGCCAGGAAGTGCAACACCTCGAAGAGCTAGGGAGAAAAGAGTCATATATTAAAAGCCAAGCAAAAAAGATGCTGCGAAAATAATAGTACATGGACTACTACAGCAATATGCTACACAAAAGGTAAAAGACATCCTTGCCTGCTTTGTGCGACTTCTTGATTCAACTGACAAGTTATTGTACGTATAATGTGCCTGGGTAATTCCACAGAAAAGGACAGCCACCACTCCTGTGAACAGAATCACATGTAAAAGTCAGCTTGTTCACTGTGAGTTCACCACATTTTTTCTTCCCAAGTTCCAATAAATCTTTACATCATCCTGAACCTTGAGATTTTATAAACCTTATTTTCCAGTGAGATTCCAGGTTAAGGGAGGCAGTGTTTGAACAAAACCATTGCTCTTAAAAGCCTTAGTTACTGAGCTGCACAGTCAACACCGAACAGAACACTAAAACAAAATCTTTAAGGACAAACATGTTTCCCACTGAAAAGTTTTAATGAGAAAGTGAAAAAATGGTTGCTAAGATGGACAGGGCTTCTGTCTGTGTGTGCTTGAATCCCAGCAACTCACCAGTAAATCCACAAGCTTCCGCAAGCAAGAATGTGCTCCAGGACATCAGGAAGAAGAGAGCTGTTTCCAGCAGGGGGAAGTAGTGCAACTTGGTAAACTTTGTCACGTTAAGTCATTTGTTAAGGAATCAAAAGCAAATCCTTTGGATTCTCTGTACCCAGTATTCATGAAAAACACTTATGTCCTAACAACCAATGCCAGCTGGAAAATGAAACACTTGTAAAGCTGATAAACATTAAATTCCAACATATTAAAGTGAAATTCAGACTCAAGGACTTCTCATGCAACAATTGGTTTGGGATACTTTTGCTGGATATCCATGGCCTAAAGTGTGGCTCCACCTCTTACAAGTAATATTATCTTACTCCATGTTTCCCTTCAAAGTGCTAGGAAGGAAGGGATACATACACCTGGTGTTCCTTTTAGATTATATCTTGGGGTTTGATGAGGGAATGACGTTTGGTTCCCCCTGCAAACTTCAGTAGCGTCCCCCTTCCATCCTTAAATAAAGCATAAAATACACTCAGAATTTAATTTCCAGGGTTGTTCTTGACTGCAGCAACCTTAAGATGAAGGAGACTTATGAGAATTTTTCTGCCCAGATTTGTTAATCAGGCTTTTCCAGCAAATATGGCTACTTCAGGACTTCCGCGGGAAAACAAACATACTACCTACAAAACGTATTTCCTATCCTTGTGCTGATGTGTTTTAGAGGAAAAGCCAGCTCAGAGCAGCTCCATCTTTCAATGGAAAATAAAAACAAGTTCATGCTGCAGAGGACAGCAGAATTGAGAAACATCAAAACATACTGAATTAACAATTCATACAACTAGTGAAGAAGTGGAAGAAATCTTAGTAGTGTTAAATTTAGCTCTTCACATACTACAAAGAAATTGTTCACACATTTGTAGAATTATTTTTGGTGGTTTTTTCCTCAGCACTACTCTGGCAGCAGGTAAATACAGAACAGTAAATACTGAGGTGCAGACAGCTATGCACAGCTCTAGTCTTATCTGAAAGCTGAGAAGTAGCATGATCTTCTCCAAAATGTTAAGTGGGAGGACAGCAAGATCACTTGAAACAGTAAGGTGGTAGCACTGTCCCCTGCTCTTGTGAAGGCAATCAGTATCTCAATGGACACATCAAGGCTGCACCATCACCCGCCAATGCTCTCCATGCATAACACAGATGCATCCTTGGCTCTCTGCAGCGCTACAGAGTCTAAAACTGTGGCTTAAGTGTCTAAAGTTATGGCTTAATGAGGGATAGCAATATTAAAAGCAATAGGCAGCACTGTTTTTAAGGGGAAATTCATGGGTCCTGGGAGTTCTGGAGGTCACAGCACTCGACTGCCTCCTGCAGAGAAGCAGCCTGGTAGCCCAAAAGACTCAGTGGAAGCAAACTCCTGAGGAGTTTATCACAGCATACAGCGTTCACAGCAAGTCTTAAGTGAGTTACACCAGAGGCAAACAGCTGGCAGTGATTCAATGGGAGCCTGGTTAGCATGAAGCAGTCCTGAGGCCAGACACCAACTCTCCACTTACACCTACTTCTTGTCTGCACTCTCAGACAAGGGCAAACATATACTCCAGACACACCTGCAGCTGTGACTTTACTGTGTCAGACGGCTGCCCTCAAGACAAAAGCCTAAATCATCGTTAAAAAAAAGTATTTCCATGATAGTTGGCGTTATACCAAATATAAAACTCAGCTTTTTAAACAGCTGTAAACTCTCCACAGAAACCACCTCTAAAACCTTTGAACTCACCTGAATTCCCCACCTCCCCAGTGTCCCCTACAGACCTATTTTTTTAGATCATGCTTCTGAAGCAGTAACATCCACCACAGCAACATTTAAAATGCTCAGATAATCCCAGTGCCTGGCTCAAGAGGTATTCATGCATGCTTAAGGAAACTGGATAGCCACAGTCATTCCATGGGAGAGGAAGAAGTTGAACCTTGTTCCCCCAAAGCTTGACAAGCGTCCTTGTAAGAATCAATTCCTCATTTCCAAGCTTTTCTGGCTGTTTTATGAATCAAAGTGTTTATTCCCCTTGTAGTTATTGTAAGCAACAGTATCAAAACATTTCATTAAATCTGAAATTAAAACTTGTGCTCATCATTTTGGAGGAAGATCAAGATGAAAGAAAGGCAAGAAAAGAAAAATATTTTATTATTGCATATAATTGATAAAAAATAAGTATTGATTGAAAGTAAATTATTATTTCTTTTTTATCTTATCTTCTTTCTTTATTCCTTAGGCATGGCCTTCTCTTGAAGCTTAATGCTGCTATTTGGTTAGATCTCTAAGGTGCTCAGGAAGCAATTTGTGTGAGTTTTGCTTTAGGCTCAGGCAATAGAGCCTCAACCTGACCTGCTCCAGAAATCATGACACTTCTTCGGGAAAAAATTAAAAAGCTTTGCTTTCAGACTGGATAATGTAACAGTATCTGTACATACTCCAGACTGCTTTGATTTGCCTAGACTTCTGAACACTGACCTAAAAGGAGTAAAATGTGATGTATCAACCAGTAATCATGAACCTGTGACTTTTCATCTTAAGCAATAATGTCTCAGCTGTACATATCTTGTTTTACACATACTGTGCGGATCTGTCTGATGTCTCCATAATGGAACCCCTTTAAGTGTAAGGGGGAAACTGTGCTGTTGATGCCTTAATGTTGCAATCTTTCAATCCCACTGATCAGCAATCAATGTGACCCAGAACCATGATTCTTCATCTAGCTTCTAGGCTGTCAGCCAACCACAGCTCTACTTGCTCAAATGCAGTTGCTGTATTTTTTGGCCTGCTGGCTGAAAAGCCAGCTTCAAGAGAACAGGACAGATCATTCAAAGCACAGCACGTTATCACATTAACTCTCACAGAGATACAATCTTGACATCATGTATGATGTATATGATGTGTATATGATGTATATCATATCAGATTTCTGTCAGAAAGTTTAAATGCAAGACTCAAAGGATGTTGTGGGGTCAGAAAGAACTATTACAGATTTTGCTTAAGACAGAATCAAACACCAGTTTTCATAAGAGATGTTGTTCAATCCTAATAATATAAATTATTAGGGTGTTCAATTTCATAAAAAGAAACTAGACATTCTCAGGACATGCTTCTTTAAGGCCTCACAGAATCACAGAATCAGTAAGGTTGGAAAAGACCATAGAGATCATCAAGTCCAACCTATCACCCGTTACCTAATCTAATCTAGTCAAACCTGTTACCTAACCTGACCTGTTGCCATCCTACAACCAACACATCATCCTACCTATAACACACTACCTATAACACACTCCCCTGAGCTTCCAGCATGCAGCAACATCACTAAATCTTCTAGTGTGTGGCCACATTTATATTGGAAAAGTTAATTTCTTTGAGTACCTATACGTAATGTCTTTGTATAGAAAAGTCATGTGAACACTGATCATGTCTTCACACTGAGAGTAAATCAAGCTAGAGTCACTTTTGCTGTAACAGGAGAGACGTGGTAATACCCACATGTGCCATTTCAGATGAAAGAGCTAAACATGAAAAAGGATATCAGAGCTGTCACCACCCCCGTCACTGCTCCCATCATGAAAGAGCCACTGAATATTCCCAGGAAAACACCAACAGACTTGAAGAATGCTGCTGCATCAAAAGCATGGGTATTTTCACCTGTTGGCTGGTAGGCAACTATAGATCTAGAAAGAGAGTAACTCATTGAGAAGTTAGAAGCAGCACCAGAAATGTTGTATTTCGTAACAACACCACCTGAGCAAGAGACAATCCCACTTTGAAGGCATGTATGTCATTCTGGCATATGTATGCATTAGGGATCTTGGCAAACATTTGCAACAGTTATTAATTCGGTTCAAGACAATCCATTTCAATTTTGCAATAACATTTCCCAGAAAAAGCATTTCTTTTAAACAAATACCAAAAGCAATTAAGTAATTTCAGAGGAGAAATTCATGGAGTTACTTACGAAGATAATACAATGGCAACAGCATCATTTAACACGCTCTCTCCAAACAGAAGGGCGTAGAGATCGACATCAGCATGCAGCTCATTAAATATTGCTAGCACGGTAACTACAGAAAGAAAGGAGAAAAACAACACTGCCTGACTTCAGGAACAACAATGTGAGCTTACAAAGCAGACTTTCCAGCTTGTCCAAGGCAACTAACACCAGGAAACTAAGTACAGGATCAAAATTATAGTGGGAAACAGACTAGTCATGTTTATCTAGAGGTAAGCAATTCCACCATGAATTTTAGGGCAGCTCCGTTAGGAGGTGGCTCTGTTGTCCTCCCATCTGCACAGTGTTTGTAGGAAGACCCTCATGATTAAGGGGCATGGGGCAAAGCGCAGCTAACGAAAGCCCTGAAATTACGTATTTTAAAACATGTTCCATATAAGACAATCAACAAAATGTGCAGTTCTTGCTACTTTCAAAAGCTGAATGGATTGTTGACACGGGTTTATCATTTCAGCCTTTGTAAAATAGTGCTAATAATCCTAAGTGTAACCCCAAGTATGCCATAGGAGTGTGCATTTGCACAGAATTGGAAATGGGCAAGGCTGCTAAATAATTACAACCATCCTTTCCAGAAAATTCAGTCTGAAATGAAAGACCTTGATCCTGAAGATGTTCCCATATACAAGCTTCGAAAATCACATAGTGTTTTTCTGCATAAATTGTGTGCAACCACCAGCTGTTCA
Organism: Pitta sordida; assembly: GCA_013390025.1. NCBI lineage: Eukaryota > Metazoa > Chordata > Aves > Passeriformes > Pittidae > Pitta > Pitta sordida. Next base: position 51,182 of record WEKX01029334.1, read on the forward strand.
GAGCTCAGTTCAATCACAGGAGCTACTTACCATTTTCACACTAATTACCACTGAGCATCTCAAATAAGCTGCTTTAAATGTCAAGCTTCATACTTCACCACTCCCTACCCTGACTTCTGACATACACCAGCCCTACAAACTGACCAATTAAGCAGAGACACCTACATGAGCCTGCTGGACAATCAAGGATGATTACATTATTTGGGTAAAAGCCCAAATTACTCAGCTAGAAGAGAATTCTTCTGGTTAAACTTGTAAAACATGAAGTTCAATTGAAAGAGAAAAAAAAAATCCCCCACCTAATGAGCCTAAAAGCCTCAAATATTGCTCTTAAATTATCCAGCCTCAAGCAATGTGGCTGAAGAAGAAAGTCATGCTATCCAGACAATGTAATAATTTCACCTATTTGCAGTCTTAAACCTGATGCACACACACTCAAAAAAGCCTACTGGGGAAAAAAAAAGATTATTTAAAGTATTTGCACAGGAGAGTTATTTGTCCCCAAATATACGATGTCACACCAGTTCAGCGCCCACTCAAGAGAGAACAGTTTTCAAAACACTTGCATTTTGCATGCATTTCAGAGAAGAGGCCCAGAGCCACTAATACAGTAATCCCTCGACTATTGGGGCGTGTTGGTTCCAGAAAGATGCCCCGATAAGTGAAATCCATGAAGTAGCAGTAAAGATGTGGGGAAAAAACATGCGATGTATTGAACCTGCGAATGGTGAACCATGAAGTAGCGAGGGATATATATATATATATATATAACATAACTGAAAATTAAGTCCTGTTAATATGGAGCCAAAAATCCTAGCAAAACAGTAATTTTGGAAGGTTATTAAAAAAATGTTCATCAAGCTACCTGGATCAGTGGCAGATATTATCGCTCCAAAGAGGAGGCAGTCTGTGTAATAGAATTTATCAGAGAGCTGGCCCACCAACTTCATTAGTTTCACAACCCCGTACATGAGATTCCTGAAGAGAAAAAGGATATAACAGTCCAAGTCAATGAAATTAGTGCATTTCAGACAAGCAAAGGAAAAGCACAAGCTTTTTTTCCCTGTATTTCAGGTGGGATTGGCTGTGCTACAGCTCTGTGCAACACTGCCACAGTGTAACACTAAGCTCTCAAAACGTATTTTCCTCTTTTCCCTATGAACTGTGGCAAGCAATACATGACCTAGAAGACATTATTTAGAAACCATTTAAAAAGCACAGCATGAAATTTGTTCACACAGCTAGCACAGAGAGTCTATGAGCTGCTTCCATTTTCCACCAAAGGGAACATTTCCCTGCTCGTAATTCCCCTCAATATTGTTTTCCCAACGTAGTACATAGGCCAGAAGCTCTCAGCTAAGAATAGCCTTCCAGTTATTTCTCCAGTGAAATTCTTCTAGAGACAAACCAAAGTCACCAATGCAATTCAGGATTTCCGTATTTCAGAATACCCATGAACAAAATAATATTTGCAGCAGAAAGTTTTACGCTGGCAAACCAACGTGACTAGCTGTCTTAAACTAAATGTGTGTGTACATATACATATAAAATATGCCTGTGCATGCAGAGAGAGAAAGAGAAAGCACTTAAACTTAAGTCCACAAAGGTACTGATATCAGAATTCACTTACCCAATAATAAAACAAGACACTGCTGTTCCTAAAAAGGCGTAAGCCAAAATGGACCCCAAATTCCTGAAAAAGTGTCTCTGCATAGGAAAAAGAGGTTCATATATTTACTTTAAAAAAATTTTATCACCCATTCAAAAACACATAGCCCACTACTCCACTTGCATTAATACACAGAAACATTTCAATACTGCAATGTAAATTCTATTCAACATCAATAAATGGAATAAACCTGCTCTGAACCACGCATCAAATTCTACATGCAGCTTATTGACAGGAAGCTTTCTTCACAGATAGTTTCATAAGAGGTTCGAGTTAGCTCTAAGACTAAAAACCAGCACCAATTCATGGTATCTTCAAGTGAGATCAGAATCTGGGCCCTTCTGCCATTCAGTATCTGGCATATCCCCACTGCCATTGAGGCTTAGGTCCACTTCTCAGCATAATTTATTGCATTTTGGATATTTGAGAAGGATCAAAACCACTCATAGCAGAATATCCTTTACTTCAAATGAAACTGCAATTAATTTCTGGCTAAATTCAAAGGAAAACAAATCAGCAAGATTAAACAGAGTTTAACACATTTATACTAAAAAATACATTTTTTCCCTTAAAACAATATAGCCTAATCATATTTGAAAGGAAATAAGATTTTCTCCCTGCCTAAACAACTAAGAAATGCTTAAAATATAGACTGAAATCCTGAACAAATCATCAGACTTATATAATTTATTTTTTTTTAAAGAGCCTATTCTCCATAGCTATTATTACACTTACTTTCTTCAGGCTATAACCAGCATGAAAAATAATAGGAGGCAATAGGATGTTGAAAAAAACTTCTGGGTCAAATGTTACCTAAAACACAAAATATGAAACTTCAATTAGAAACAGACATGAACAAATTGTTACTTCTTTTTCCTCTTCCATTTTCTGACAATTACTATTTGTGGTTGTTGAAATAGATAAGCTGACCCTCTAAAACACCAGCCAGCTCCACTGCAGCTCTTGTTGGTAAACAGCATCTAGGAAAACCACCCTTTACATCCACCATCATGATAAGCTGGTAGCAGCTCCCTTTTTGAAATTAAAAATTTCTAGTAGAAATGATACTGGTGATGACCTCTCTTATTGCAACACGTGAGACTCATATAGTTGCAAATGAAATGCTTTTTTAGATTTTAAGCCAAACATGATTGGTTTTCAGGAATTTGGATCATACATCACTTGCATGTATTTCACTAGAAGTTCCAGATATCCATGAAAGCCTACACTACCCTAAGGAACAAAAATCAACACTTAAAATTCAAACAGGACCTGCACATATGTGAAACTAACTAGGCTCTCTCACCCCCTGCCTAAGCACAGATCAGAAGACAAACACAAAAAATGTGCCTTCCCAGAGTAGGATTAATTTCAGCTACTTTTAGATATCCATAGCTGACAGGTACATATAAATAGACAACTAAGCTCTCCTCATAGTTCACAGAAATAAGTATTTTTAGATTGCAAACCTTGAAGTCTCAATTCCATACTTCAAAGTCTAGCTTTGACACACATGAAAGATGCTTAATTCCTGACAGTGAACAAAAAAACCAAATAGCACATCTGAATAACAGTTGATAGGTGACTTTCACTTCCAGCACCAGACTGTCATTTGGCAGATTACGTATAGGGATACAAGCAGTAACTATTTCCTGACAATAGACAGATTTTAAAACTCTAGGGAAAAGAACAATAAGAACCAATCACAGCTCACTAATTATCATTTTCCTTATATTGCATTTATTCAAGGCAGCATCAGGCTTTTTTTGTTCAGCCAGTCTTTGTGAATTCTACAAATGCTAGAAACGCACATTAAGTCTTCAAACCAAGGGCTTTAGGAAAGCACTACATGCATCCAACAGAGCACAGTTTCCCCAGCAACGTTATCCGTAATACAGAAGGTGCTCTTGAATTAAGCATTGAAGTAGTGTTACCACCAGTAATACTAACACCTGACACTGCCTAACACTCCAACAGAGTGGAGCAAGGAGGAGGGAGGGAAGCATAGATGAAGGAGAAACACTCAGCTGAGCACAAGAAACGGTGTAGCCCAACCTTTCTCAACATGTCATTTTGCTCCACGTTGTGGATCTTGCCAGGACTTATTTCCCCTTTGAGTGTGTACTCAAAGAACTTCCCGCTGACATTGACCAGCAGGGTTGTGAATGGCCTGTCCTCCTGCGAGCAGCTGAACGGCTTGTCATGGCCACTCGTGGAAGGAGTCCCGTATCTCAAGATCACCCCAACTATGAGTCCTGGAAGAGAGTTAGAAATCCATGAGGTTGGTCTGCTACTCCTGTACCTTTCCTAGTTTCAAATAGCATCCAGGGTATAATGCATGAGCCTTACACAGGTGCATCATAAACACGTTGCAGTGAATTGTCACTATCGGTTTCCTGAAGAGAAAGAGAAGATGTGAGCGCATCAAAACTACCAGTAAATTTATATAATCTAGTATCTACCTGAAGGGACAAACAAAAGGCTCCATTTCAAGTTTTGTTTCCTCACCCTCAAAGTATAAAACTCCAGTTGCACGAGAGGCTAAACACTAGGACACCTCAAAGATATTTCTTAGGGCAGAAATGAGCATACACACCACTGCCAGAAAACAATGACTGCTGTAAACACATGGCCATAACTCAGCTGAAATGGTGATGTTTGCCCTATTGTTTCATGGCTGCAGCAAGGATGCAGCTTTTACCCTGACAATCCTAGGCAAGTGAACAGTGCTTGTTGCACAACCTCCTATGTAGCCCACAAACTTGGAAACTAAAAGTCAAATGATATGCACAAAGAAGCCAGCTACATGTCATTTGCAAATATTTTCCACATTTAACATAAACAAAAATAAAGGTATAAATGAGCAATCATAACAGATCTAGGATTCAGGAATATAAGACAAATTACTCAGGCAGCCCAGATAAAATCCAACCCGAAAGTGTTATGGGTTGCCGAAATGGATGTATAAAACACCATGACAAAAATAATTGTAACCTAATGGAAGGGCCGTGCTAGGAGGCTGGAGAAGCACAAAGTTTTAACTGTTCCTTTTACAATGTACTAAGAAGAGAATAAGACTCCTATTCTGGAAAGAGAACATATAAGAACAGTCAAAGTGGTTTTGATTTGGTAAGTAAACAAATTGATACCCACTTACTAAAGGCTCCCCTGTTGCCTTAGGGTGATCTGCAATTTAATCCTTGTTCCAGACAGCTGCAAGATGAAGATGGATGTCTGATGCTTTTGTTGACAAGTCAGTAGTCAATGCTGGTTTTGCTCCCTGTGACCCTCACTCTGAATCCATAAACCTGTTTCCCTGCATAGTAAATGAAGCTGACAGGTAACAACCAGAGAATAAATGAAGTAAAATAGAGAAAAAGAAATTCTACCACACATCACATAAACCCCCAAAAGACTTACCATTATGGCACAGTGTAAAGAGTTACCAAAGTGTACCCCAAAATGCCAACTGAAAGAGCACACTCATTCTCTTCAAGTTCACAGTGAAAAAATAATTTTAATACAAGAGAAGGTACAGCAGGTAGCAGATGTGACACTAGTGAATGGTTTACCTTCGTCCCCAGTTCTGTTGTAAAAACATAGCAGCAACAAGACCATTCCAAAGTAACCAGAAGATTAAGGTAAGTTTTGTTCAGANCTAGTGAATGGTTTACCTTTGTCCCTAGTTCTGTTGTAAAAAACATAGCAGCAACAAGACCATTCCAAAGTAACCAGAAGATTAAGGTAAGTTTCGTTCAGATAGGAAAAGCACATACTTGAAGAGAACACAGTGTAAGAAACCCCCTTGGCAAGATAAATCTACTCACAGAAATTTCAAATGCCGACAACTTAAATACAGAGTTTTATACAAACATTCTCCTAACAGCACCGGAGCATTTTACAGCTACACGGCAGATGTGGCAGAAACACAGCTCTGCACAAAGTGACAGGTTACGGGCAGTCACCTCCAAGCCACTTGCACTACCAGTTATGGCTACAGACATCTTCACCAACCCAGTCAGACAAGTTTTCTGCTGCTTTAACCCCCTTCACAGCTAGGAAGAGCTAGGCTCACAGAATATATCAGGAAGACTGATCTAACCAACATCAGTCAGAAATCCTGTAGTAAATCAGAAGGCAGAAGGAAAGCTGTACAGATAAGCTTACACATACACACAAAGCCAAATCTATATTGTTACTAACATGAGAATAGAAATGGACATACTAATAGATATAATAACTTCCAAGGCTCAGACACTGTTCATAATGAATCCATTGCAAACGCAAATGGGAAAACCCATTGCTATTGCATTAGTAAGAGGCACTGGAGAGCAAGAGGTGAGTGCACTGTACAACTGGATATAATATTTTCCCCCATAATAAAACATGCCAATTACATATAAAACTGTTACCTAGCATTTGAAGGGAAATATCATTTAACCCTCAGTGTCCCATGGCTCAGTAACCCAGCTACAGGCAATTTTCATACACCTTTTACTGATAAAACACCAAACTCAATGAGCTTTACACTGAGCACCACACATTTTGGGAACATGTGACCCCCACTGCCAGGCTACTGTCTTACAGCAGGATGCACCTGGACCAGAATGGCCAGTGCCAAAGCAAGAGACTGTCACAACGAGTCAAGTGGCTAAAGCTACCCACAACTCAGCCATTAAAGGAAATGGATGTGAAAAGAGAAAGGGTCCAAAGTGGTTTCACAAATTGCTTGTCCAGCTTATTTAGCATAATACTGGGCATCTGTTAGTTTAGAAGATGAGTTAGAAGAAGATAAAGCTCCCTGACCTTACAAAGGTACAAGCATACTGCTATAATTATCATTTAGTCACAAAATAAAAGGATTTGAACATAAATGAACATTAAATTAATAATAATAGTAAACTAAATAATAAGAAAAACAAACATTAAAGTACATTTTTGACAGAGATGTAAGGCTGCAAGAATCCTGAAGTCATAAGTGCTTTGAAAAAAAACAAAACCCAAACATGTAAGTCTTTATGGAAAACCATATGAAAAAAAATTCCAGTTTTCCTATGAACATCATGGTTTTTACATACATGCTAAAAAACTTACTGGACTTTCTATAAGATTTCTACATCGCATTTCACCTGATAAAGCAACATCTAACATAGGTTATACATTTAGTAAGCCTCCCAAAAACTAAAACCCAAAATACTTTTCAGGAGGAGTGAACAGACTGATTTGCAGTCTCAGGAAGGTTGACCTTCTGAGCTGTCTGCCCTTAGATGTTATATGCGAGGCCAGGTCATCCTCTATAAATTGTCTCTGGATACTTGATTTCAACCATTTCTGAAACGTCAGAATTGCAGCTGCAGAATGAAAGTGAAATAGAAAGAGAGAAAGAATAGAGACACATGGAATTGGACAAGCATAGACTAAGTCCAGTAAGACTTACTTCTAGGCTTCCAACACAAACATAAATTCGGTACAGCTCTATAGCTTATTTGGAAGCAAGAAATAGTTGCCAGAGCCTAGAAACAGATATACTCAAACTGTGTGTTACTTCTGCAAAAGGTCCCACTGCTGAAGAGTTTATGGGGAACCTGGTTCAACAGAGCAAATGTTTATCTGACTGCCTAAAAACACTTAACCTCTTCAAAAAAGAAGCCTCAAGGTCAAATAAATCCAGCACTGTTTTTTATTGTAAATTTTCACAACAGAGAAAAAGGTAGAAATTGGCTACAAATACTTCAAAATTTGAGAAGTTGCTTTCAAAGTTTTGGTTTGTGGAAAACGTTGCAAGGGCAAATTTACATCACTGCTCAAACTCTCGTGAAGGATAAACTCAAAAATTAATACTTGATTCCCTGTATGCGTGACTTGCATTCTCACTTCTCACAGAGAAAACATCTATGCCAGTAGCTTGTCTGTACAATGGCAATCATGCAGCTGGTACACAAAGAACATCTTACTGGAAATGAAGCATGAAAACATGGGAATATTTTGTCCCTTCTGAAACAAGACACTAATGAAAACTCCATTAGACTTTAGATGCAGCCATAGAATCATTTAGGTTGGAAAATACCCAAAATTACTGAGTTCAACACTTAACCTGGTACTGTCAAGTCCACCACTAAACCATGTCCCAAAGTGCCACATCTGCACATCTTTCAAACGCCTCCAGGGATGGTGACTCAACTACTTCCCTGGGCAGCCAGTTCCAATGCTTTATAACCCTTCTAGTAAAGAAATTTATCCTAATATCCAATCTAAACCTCTCCTGGTGCAACTTGATTGGTCAACACCAGTCTAACAATACACAACAATAAAGTGGCTAAGCAACAGAATAGGCTGTCACAAAGACTGTATAATCTCCTTCCTTGCACATAGGCAAAATTCCTGTGAGTATGGCCCTGAGTGACTCAAGTTGTGGGGACCTGCTGTGAACAGAAGGCTGGACAATACTACTTCCAGAGATACTTTTCGGCCTAGATTACCCTGCAACTCCTAGTCTTTCACATGACCATTTTGACCCCTCAGACGAGTACTTAATGCTGAAAAAGCTTCTTTCAAACCAACTTAATTTCTTCCTGGGTAAGTCTTGGGGCTCTCTTTTGCCTTGGAGTTGGGTTTTTATTTTGTTTAAATGGCAGACTGCACTGCTGACTCTTAAGTCAAAGGACAAAAAATGGCAATAAAAGTCTCACTAAAAGCTGAAGAAATCCGGCAGACTAGGATGGGGCTGCTTTTACTTTCTCAAGCCACCCTGACTCGCCACCTTGGGTCTCAATTCACTCTATGAAAAGAAGGCAAAGGGGGTGACTGGAAAATATTCAGCTAATGCTACTTCAGTACAGGAAAGGAGATACTGTGATACAGCAGAGAAAGCACTGGCTAGTAGTCTTTCTATTTCTTTAATACTCCTTTTACAAAGTAGTAAATTTTAGAAGTGATACTACAGCAAATCACTGACTGGTTTGTGACGCTGGACAACCCTGTCAGCAGTGAGAGCCAGTCTCACCTTGGCACACAATTTGTCTCCTCTTAGCACAGCCCACAGAGAGAGGCAGAAAAGTACATTCTGGGTACTTGGACACCAGCTCCCTCATGGTGCAAGGTGATAGTGAGTAAAATCTCTGTCTGATTTTGAAAATACACATAGAGAATATGTTAAAAAAAAAAAAAGTATTTCCATATTTAAGAGTCAATATTTTTCCTCCTTACTCCTAAACTGAACTTTTTACCAGCTTGAAGATAAAGAAACAAAGATGAAAGAAAACTTTGCAAGAAGGATGAAAGAAACCCGTATAAGTATTTTCCAGGTAAAAGACCAATAAGAGACAAAGTGTTTGTTGCACAAACCATTTTACCATTGGATGTTTGTGTGCATCAAGACACCACAGCTGGAAAGTTTTATTTCAAATAACCTGAAACAGCAACCGAGAAAGTATTTTTCCTATTCCATGGCCAACCTTAGACTATCACAGTCTACACCTTCAAGTATCTCAGTAGTTTATGAGGAAGTATCAACACTTCTACAAAATAATTCAAGCATTATTTCTGACCCAGAGCGGAACTGGTAAAGTTTCATACTGAAAAAAATCAGATTATGTGCTACATACCATTTTCAGAAGCACTACCAACTCATTCTCTATACCATTCGTTTGCCATTCACTGTACTACACTGTCCAGGAGTGCAGAGGAATACCAATATATGACCCCTTGAAGAACGGTTAATTAAGCAAGTGTTTGCAGAGCCCCAGGCTTCTGTTCACATCCTTTCTACCCCTGTGCTCAGCACTGGTGAGGCCACACCTCAAGTGCTGCATCCAGTTCTGGGGCCCTCTCTGCAAGAAAGACATTGAGGTGCAGGAGCATGTCCAGAGAAGGGCAACTAGAAGCTGGTGAAGGGCCTAGAGGGAAAGTCCCATGAGGAGCAGCTGAGGGAGTCAGAGTTGCTAAGCATGCAGAAAAGGAGTCTCAGGGGAGATCTTATTACTCTCTACAACTACCTGAAAGGAGATTGCAGCCAGGTGGGGATCCATCTCTTCTCCCCAGCAGCTAGAGACAGGATGAGAAGATAGAGTTTTAAGTTGCGCATGGGGAGTTTTAGGTCACACATCAGGTAGAGTTTCTTCACAGAAAGGGTTGTTAAACATTGGAACGGGCTGCCCAGGGAGATGGGGGAGTCACCGTCCATAGAGGTTGTTCAAGAAGTGACCGGATGTTGCACTTAGTGCCGCGGACTAGTTGACATGGTGATGCTCAGTCAAAGGTTGGATTTGATCTCAGAGGTCTTTTCCAACCTACTTGTGATTCTGTCTTGCACTCAACAGGGTGAATTGGCTAATTTCTCAATGGTGCAACACTGTCAGTGTGGCATTTATTAGCCTGTCACATCACTGCAGAAGATATGAGCCTTGAAAAATGGGAAGCCTGTTTTGAAATTAATCCTCATCTTTGGCAGTTGATGTTTAGCAGCGTAAGCACAAGCAAACCCTCATTGCATTTTGGTGAGAGGAAAAAAACTTTACGAAGACGTTTTTCAAGAGAGAATGGAGGCAGGTGATGCTAGTCCTTGAAGTCTGAAGGAAATTTTGGGGATATCCAAACCCTGAAATGCTGAATAACATGTTCAAGGTCACACTTAGTCATTGTCTTTGGGCTATTCTAGATAAGGAAGTTAAAAGACAGTAAACAAGTGGATAATTCTTCCTTGTAGGCAGACATTGCAGTACACTATCAAGGGCATCTTTGTAACAAGCATTTGATTCACTTTTTAAGTAAGCCAAACTAAGCACAGTTTTGATTTTAAATAAACAGATTACGCAAAAAAGTTACTGGCACACCATACAGAACTAAATGTCAAATTAACTTTCTGGCTCTGTGCTGCCAGACACTGTGCATACCCTTTCCGCCTCACAAGTCTTTGCTTCCCAAAAACTCACAGGGGTGTCTGATAGTCAAGAATGCCTAGCAGCTGTTGTTCTGGTTTTTACCTAGGGAAACCAATTCTTTTTCAGGTTGTGTCATGTTAATGTGCTTTACATACTCATATATATATATATTGAAGTGGTCAAAAAAAGTTATGAACTACAGAAGCAGGCACATGTGCTTTATTTTGTAATGCACATTCTTACTGCTGATGGAGTTAAAGAACAGTTTAAGGTAGAAAAAGTGTAATTTAAAAATATAACTATAAAAAGACTCAAACAGAAGATTGCTTTGGAATTTCAATAGTCAATTTCTGAAGGCCTATTAAGTTTCAAATATAGCTTTACATTTGCACAGGAGAGTTATAGCTCCAGAAAAATTTGTCTGTTCCAAATAATTTGTAGGGATGGATAGACACTATTAGCAAGATGGCAACCACAGAAACATCATCATAAAGATGTGGCAAAATGAAAGCCAGTAAGAAAAACTACTCACTGTATTCTCCTCTAGAAAAGATGGCTAGAATCCTACACCATATATTGAATAGCTCAAACTGTCAGCTTGGCCCTGGAAAAAACTGCTATTCTGTGGTAAGCTCATGTGGCCTCTGATCCAAGCACAGGACTATGAGTCAAGGTTCCTGAGCCAAATCCCAACCTCAGTAATGACTCAGTGGAAGAGTCTGGACAAGCCACAGAAGACAATTTCAAGAGACAATCTCAAATGAGAAATAAGACACCACAATAGTAAAGGCTATAGGCATTTGTGTCTCTGGCAAATACTTTCAGACCCTGTACTTCTTTGTAATCTTGACTCTGATGTTTTCAAGTTCATTTACCACATAACCCTTGTTTCATGCAACACTGATTTAACAAAACATTTGCTGAAAAATATTTTATAATTAACATTTGAAAAGCTTCTTTATATTTCAAAAAATTTAAGTATTCCTCCTTAGCTATGAAACCCAAAGCAGTGGAACCCATACCACATCTGTACCTAGAGGTGTGTGCAGCAATGGGCCACAACAAAGACACCAACCTCTGCCCCACTGTGACTCCCTTTCCTTGATTCACACAGGAGTGATTCCCTAACAGGGCACCAAATGCAACTCATCCCAGTCCCCCAAAACTGGAGCAGAGCTGAAAATTTTTTTTCCAACACAGACTTCCAAGCCAGATGAGGAAACCCCCAAACACTGAGATTCTTCCCTCAGGCACATAGGTAGGCATCCGAGAAGAACAAACAGCAGGAGCAGCATAAAGCTTTCCATTCAATCCTTGTGTTCTGTTACTGCTTTTTCATCCATTTGTACATTAGAAAAACTTGGTATATCTCAAACAGTAGGCTACAAATTCCTAACAGTCTGAAAAATAATAACGTCAAGTCTTTTGTTACAGAAAGATCTACAGGAATATCACCTGGCTCAGGCACTAGCAAGAAATGAAGCTTCCCAGTTTAAAAGAAAAAAAATCCTGCGACTAATTATCCCCCGCTTTAAACATGCTGTAAAGCTTCAGAAGTAGTTATTAATCTGTCATTGCAAGGAATCAGGCTTCAATCTGTAACCCAATTGAAACTCATTAAGCAGCAATCTCTTTGCTGACACTGTCATTTAATTTTGAAGATTTGACTTAAGTAGAGGATGAGGGGGGAAGGGGCAGAAAATACATCGATTTTGGAAGATGCATTGTAGGCTCAGATACCCCACAATAGCTCCAGGAATGCTGTTAACTATAGATAAGCCTGTTTTCTTACTAGGAACAGTTTGATATCCCAGCCTCAGACCTACACTTGTTTGAAGGAAGTAACGGATGTGTGTGGAGGCCTCCATCCTAAAAAAAAAACTTCTGAGTGCTTCTGATTAGGACAGCGATCCAAACAAAGTCTTAGGAAGAAAAGAACAGGAAGAATTTTGAGCAAGATAAATGAAGTAAAATCTGCCTCAGAAAGATATTCCATTGTCTCAAGGAGAACTTTCCAGAGCTTCTCTCTTCCTAAAGGTCTTTTTGCATCAACCCCCTTATATTTACAACACCATCCTCTACCTGTAGAAAAGACAAAGGTTTTGAGTTGACTGGATTTTCATGGAAATCTTTTTTGCTGAGGCAAGCCCCGTGCTCTGTAGCTGGGGGCAGAAAACCAATCAGCACTTGCAAACTAAATGGTTTGTGAATTACCATCTTGCTGCTATTTCTGTCTTTTGGGTTGGTGCATTTCTCTGTAACTGGCTTTCTGTGATCATTATGTCTGACCACAGAAGTCTTGCTATTACAACATCCAAACACACACAATCCAACAGAAGGTCTAGCCCATCTCATAGGGGCAATCTACTGCTTTAGAGACATCTCTCAAAACAGAATCAAGAAGCCATGCTCCCTCTTTTTCACATTTCTGGATGACTGCCCTGCACATAGGCACTTCAGTGACCATGGACTTCCCACAAACACACCACAATTCTCAATCTCACTGTACAGATGTTCTGATATCTATCCCATTTTACATGCTAGGAACCAATAAGAAAGCCAGTAAATACACTTTGAGGACTTCATGGGCAGCTGAACAGAGGATCAAAGAAAACTATTACATATATAGTGCAAAATTAAGCAGTTGTTTGAGTACTAACTGGAAAGGCTGGCAAAGACTGCGGCCACAGCCTGTGGTGCATGACACCTGTCTTCCTGACTGATTCCCATGAGATAGAGAAGAAGAAAGAATGCACTTTGAGCTGCAACAAGAAAAGCTATCCAACAGCTCAGACTTTTTACAAGCACCACATTGTCCAGAGGCTCCACAGCTGCAATTCCCAACCTTACCATCTTCCTTGTTTCTTTCTAAGCTAGTACAACAAGCTTTACCTTTTTCCAGCTGGGCTCCCCCTACAGTTCCTTGTCACTAATTTCTTGCTCTGCTCCCACTACAGACTAATTTCTCCTTGCTTGCTCCTGACAGATCTCGGGTGCTGCTGCAGTCTGATCTTTTTGACCTCCCTTAAATGTTTTTTAGCACCAGTAGTGCCAGCAGTTCATTTCAGCTCCCCTCTGCATTCCACCTCAGCTGCAATCACAGTATGTCTCACTAGTGGCAGACATTGTTAAGAATCTATGATTTTGTGTCTTATCCAAGGCCAAAGGCAGCTGAATGCTAATAAAATCAGATTTATTAGAGATGAAGAGCAGCCAACCGCCTCTACATGGAATAATCTAACCTACTGACATCACAGGGTTTTGGTGCAAGACCCCTTGGCAGGGCAGAAAAAGACAATAAGTAAAACACCCTTCCAAGGCTGATCCCATTTAACAAAAGCAGAAGCACTGAGCCCCATGAGTTTGCTCTTATTCAAGATATTTCAAGTGCATAAAGCATATTTTTATGTTGTCTTTGGCCATTCATTCCTTTCCCTTGCATATTCTACTACAAAATACAACCTCAAGAACAAACTTAAGAGATTCTCAGGTTGCAACAGGAGGTTTTCTCACACATAGAGTTTCAACAGAACAACTCTTAGCCCCACACTAAAATGTTGAGTTTGGACATATGCAAAATAGTCTCTATAAAGCAATTCTTGCATCCCAAGGTACAGAAGTACCCTATCAGGAAGATATCAAGCCAAAAGAAGGATCGTCATTTCACTTGCTTCAAGCCACTGCACTTTCAGGGCTGTTTCAGGTAATCACCAAACATCCTTAAGTTGTCTCTCATTACATGATTTATATCAATTCCAAAATATCCATATTTATCTAGCTAGTTGAGTCAGAAAATTGCTTAAGACAACTTGCCCTTTAAATAATTAAGCGCACATGGTACTTATACAAACTACATTTATACATTTGTCACCAGAAATAAGAAAAACTCCCGCTTCATACGAAACTAGAGGACAGGGGATGGACTAGCACTCACATTCATGACATAGCACGGAATGCAGCAGGCCATGAAACAAAGCACTGCTGCTCGCTATGCACATTCTTTACCATTTCCACATACAAGACGCTAAGTAACCTGTTATGTTACTGCTCAGATGTAACCTGCACAGCTCTTTTTTTCACTTTTCCATTCAGATTTTTTCAAGGGAAATACAGTATCAGCCAATTCCGGCTTCAATTCACATCCCCTTCTCCAAAGATACTGTTTTCTTAGAAAAATAAAATGGTTGGTAGATTAATACAGGTACCAGTGACAACAACATGCAATACAATACAGAAATACCTCAGTTATTCACGCTGTCATATTCACGGAAATTTTTCCCACAGTATTTATTCAGTTGTTCACGGAGCAGTGCATAATTCCACAGGACACCATGGCCCCACACTGCCACGGCGGGCAGCCCTGCCAGGAGTCAGGAAGTCTTTCACTGTAACACAGGGACCCACATGGGGCCCTTTCCGAGGCAGCCAGCCTGGACTCACCAGCACATATGTGCATATACAGATATTCATGGCCTCAGACAAAGCACTCCTACCAGTGCTAGCTGCTGGAGTTCAAAGGAAAAACCTCAACTCCCACTCTCCTCATTGCCCTAAGGAGTTCTGGATGTTACAGTGTTCCAAAAGTTGCCGTATTTCTGTCAATAATTTGCCATATTAGTGTCCGACCCGTATTCACAGATTAAAGGTTTTGCGGGACCCTCAGGAGACCTGTAATCCACAAATACAGACATATGACATTTGTCCAGTTTACAATTGCCAACCCATACCATAAAAAAAAGTACCTCATATAACAGCAATGTGGCTGTAATGGCTCTGGTATTAGATAAGTAATAAGTAATATTAGATAAGTAGTATTAGTATAAGTAGTATTAGATAAGTAATAAGTAAAATTAGATAAGATTGAAACTAATAGAAAAATCCCCCTCCCAAACAATGGTAAATCTAGATAAGAAGTTACTCCACCCTGCTCTTCACTGCTGAGAAAATCTACATGCATCAACATTGCTCATCAAGAGAGCAAAATCTACAAATAGATTTTTATTTTTAAGTTACACACTAGTACTATCGGTTTGGGACAACGTGATTAACAGATGGATGATTAATTAGATTCCTGGAGAAATGCCTCTTGAAACTTAAAGAAGTACTTACTCTAAGATTTGTTACCATATGAATTTGCAGGTTAAATGGCAGTGGATGTGTGCTTATTAGTACACTTGCAGCATAAAAGCTGGATTAGTAGCTAACACAAAGACTGCAGATTTACCTCAGTGGAGGTGAAGTACAGAGAGCATCTCATTGCAAGCTTCTATTTTGCCTCTACCAAACTTAGTTTTGGTAGCACCACTCTATACCTTGACATTTAGGGAAGCCACTAAGAGTGGTAAATAGCTCTTGCCTAGAGCTAGAAGCAGACACAACTGTCATCTCTTCCTCTTCCAGGCAGTCAAGTGCTAAAACAAACACCAACCAGTCAGAGCCCAGATTTTCCCATTTTTTCCATTGCTGCTCCAAGCACCAAGTCAAAAGATAAATAACTTTTCCTTTCATGTCATTGCTTGAGGCTTCCAGATCAACCAAGCATTTCCAGCCCAACATGATAATATTTACCTTAATATGTCTCAAAATATAACAGTTGAGTACATATACACTCCACAGGCAGACACTGAATCACTTCTGTGCAATTACGTTAAAAAAGCCACAAATATGCTATAAATGAAGTTCTCTTTTTTGCAGACACTGAAAGTCCCTGGCACGCTTGAAGAGAGTTCCTTTTTAGCGATTTGCCTTTTAAAAGCCATCAGCCGTTTGCAAGAGCTCCCACACATTTATCTTTCGGGTTGCTCATCAAGATGGGTGGGAAAAAAAATAATAGTCGACTGTAAACAAAACAAATTCCACTATTGAAGTACATAAGCACTTAAGTCTGACAAAGAAATCTAAAACTTCAAGCTCAAATTCAAAATTTAAAGACCTAGTGGGATAAAACCAAGATGTTCAGACAAAGCATTTGCAACTTGCAACTGCCATGACTAAAGATAAATGATCAAAAACTGACTCAAGCCTCCAGGGGAAAAAGGAAAAAAAGTACCTATTTTTTTCCTTTAGATGTGAACTGAACATTACCTGCTAGAACCACTTTTGAGACCCAAAAAAACCCACATCCGGGGGCTTAAAGACTGAAATAGGGAGGAGTTCTAGAAAACTCCCAAAGAACATAACAGAGTTTTTCAACTTCAGCCATGCAGATTCTTACACAAAAGTAATTAAAAATGTTATCAACTACAGCATGTATTTCCTTTGTGAAATATGGCAATATAATGACAAATTAGAGCAATACTTTCTATTGGCTAAAAGTCAGCAAAAAGAAGGAAGTCAGATTCTTCACTTCGGCTGCTGGAAAAACAGAAGAGGCTGCAGTTCAACAGCAGCCTTCAAGTCGAGCCAGCAAATTTTGAGCACAAGACGCAACAGATGAGCACTTTCCACCATCATGAATAAATCCAACTGGTGGGAACCTGCAGATTATCAACAATCTTGCAAATTTACTACTGTGTATCCAAAGACAAAATCAGAGTTTGGAATGAAAGGGCCCTTATGTTCACAGATGCTGTCTAAACCAGTTTATTCAGACTATATTTCTTCAAAATTCCCTGTGGCTTTTCGCTGGAGACAAAACCAAAAATTGGCCTTTATAGAGCAGACTCAGTTGCTTTTTCCTAGCATATTACCAGAGCTTTATCTGCAGCTTTGACTGTTGCCATTTCACTGACAGGTGTGGGTTAGGACTGCACCTCTCAGTCATCTCCTGTGCATTCAACAACTAGCTCCCTCTGGAAAAGTCTAGATTCCAGCCAGCCATTCAGCAGCAAGTGGCAACCAGAACATGAAGGCTGCATCTTGACACTTTCCTCTTAATACTCTCCTAAGAGTAATGCCTGAAACTTAGAGTAGCTCCCACTGATCAGGGACAAGACCAAGGTCCTCACGTGCTATGTAAAGTGTTCTTTCTGCAAACAGCTTGAAAGTTTAATACAACGAGAGCATGGAGCCAGAAAATGGATGACTATTGCTCTACCCTCTAGACACAGTGTCGCAAGAACACCTCTGACTTTAAAGAACCTGGTGAGAGCTCTGGCAAAAACACAAGGTGATTTTTAAAAGAACTGCTCTCACTCTGAGGTTGCATAGCTTATTAAATATTAAGGCTAGACAAATTGAAGAGATGTCAACAAGACTCAAGAGTTTGAAATCCAACACTGACAGTCTGAGCGGTCTCTGTGACATCTTCATCTAATGTTGCTGCGGATTTTGCAAAAAGTCTGATTGCATGGAAGTACGTAACTTGATTTTTTTTCCAGATAAAGAATAGAAAATATTTCTGTCAGAACATTTCACAGTTCCACTTTCTGAGGAAATGTCTCAAATTCAAGGCAAGTTCTATCAAATAAAATTTGCGTCATTGTATTTCACTAGACTTAAATCTTATCTTTATTAATGTCTGTGCTTTAAAGTAAATTTGCTGTAGAAGATTAATTAGAGAGAGACTGTAATAAAAGTTTTAATAGAAGTGATTAAAAAAAAAGTCAAGGCTTTTTTTTTTAATATGAAACAAAAGTGATAATAGTGAGAAAAGCTGATTTTATCTGTTAAAAAAATCATTTACGTACTACACTAGGAGGAAAAATACAACTAAACTTCTAAGCACAGTAATCCCTCACTACTTCACAGTTCACCATTTATGGCTTCAATACATCATGGGGGTTTCTTCCATATCGTTACCATATTTGCCACTACTATGCAGATTTCACTTATCACAGCATCTTTCTGGAACTGACCCGCCGTGCTATTCAAAGGATTACTGTATTTCCAAAGAGGCTTCTATCACAATACTACCATTGTTTATAAAATATTAGAAACAGTTCTGTTTATTTTTCTAGGGTTCCACCTTTACCTGGATCAAAACTACAGCACAAACTCATGGGACACTAGAAGACCCACAGACATTGGAACAGGGAGGGCACCCTGCTATAGCTCAAAAAGGGAGGGAAAGGCTGGGTGACATCACACTGACTGACTATGAGGCAAAGACAGTAATAATTTCAGTTTAGAAAAGTGCCCTCCAGTCCCAGAAATCAGAGGCAGAACATGAGAACATTGCACTAGGTTAGAGAGGTCAAACATGAAATGCAGCCGCATCTCAACACATCTTAGTTTTACTCTAAGATTGGACTTGTTACAACACACAGGACACTGCTGTACAATAGGGTCATGCCCAGTTTGTTAAAATTTGTTAAGGATATCAGCAAGGTGGGTCTCTTCCAAGAGTGACAAAGCTCTAAAGCAAAGTCATGCTGTCTGCAGAGTCAAATTCCAGGCTTGAGTCTATAGGAGCTTCCAGGTGATGCAAATAACCATAAGCCCCTTTTTAAAAGGGGGCTTGACTTGGCATTCTTGAACAAGTAAGTATTTAGGGGCTTGGTTTACCAGAGTAGCAGACTTTCCAAACTTCTCCGATACATGAGAGCATATCTACAAGCATAAAAAAGAGAAAATCACAATTGCAGACAACAGAAAGGGAAAACTAAAAGAGAATCGGGGAACGCTTTTGATCTTGTTCCTTGCCACAACTCCTCACCTGCAAGATGGAGTCATAGCACTCCCCTGCAAACACATCACAGGGTTTAATGACTGCATGAACACCCTCCTCTTCCCTCCCCACCTCCAAGAGAGAAGCAATCATATTCTCCAAGAATAAGTAGGAAGAAAACTTTACAGAGACATGTTACATGATAACATTTCCATATACAAACTCTCTTCTAGAAGGTAGGAGACACCACCATGACTTAAGTAGAATTCTCAAGTCAACTGTTTGAGGTAATTTGTTGCTTTGTATACACACTCTCAAACAATATCTAGGAATTGATCTTCACTGCTGCTAGAAACATTATCCTTGACCCCAACATAAAGCACAAGTTGGGCTAGCAGCACCAAAGCATAGGTGAGGTACACTGACACAAAAATGGTGATACACTTTCTTAGAGTGGAGGGAAGAAGAGCACGGGTTGATCTTTTGGAATATGACAATCACAGCTTTTTCAGTTTCCACAGACCTAGTGAAATATCCCAGAAATCCACATGACCATGGAATGCAGCAATAATGGACATTGTTATTCAATTTTCTGTGCCAGAAGTGGCATTGAGGCTGGCTCATACTAACGTACTATACAGGCCAGTTTCTTCAGTGTGACCTGTCAAAATTATCAAGTAAGAACATGGAAAAAAAATGTATCTGTGACACGGCTATAGTAATGCAGATCCAGCCTGACAGGTAACAGCTGGGCAAATGATACCTACAGAAGTGCAAATATTCAATTAACAACATCTATGAGCAATAATCACAGATGTCCTGATGTCAGGAAATGCAGTCACACCAATTCCTGTCAAACCAGGGAACACATACATTAGCAGAGATCTGCAGAAAAGCACATCACTTTGTGCTCAAGTCTCATACTGTGTATATCCTAAAGACTGCAACTGCATATAAAACAATTTTTCTGAAAATCTGAAGAAAGGAGTATTCAAAATGTGCCTAGGTGTCTTATATTTATGTTTCCATCAAGGGAAAATCTCTTCTTCGTTGCTTCCCTCCCTCTAAGTATATATATATGTATAAATTCGCATTGACTACCACCCACCACACCAAGGGCAAATTGGAATCTGAAGGCACCCAACTCTTGGTCACAGTACTATTATATTTGAGAAACACAGGGACCATTCCAGACTGCAGAATCAACTCTGATCTTCAGTCATCACAGCAAAGTGTTCCTTCTTCAGTGCTCCTGGCAAAACACAGTGCAGCATCCCACTCAGAATGGCAAGCACCTTTTTAATAAGATTTGTCTGATAAGACAAGCATAGCTCGCAATAGAAAATAGAACTAAAATCGAAAATTACAAGCTTTTAGTGAGAAATAAACAAATCAATCAGACTTAGGGAGAGAGACATTAGTACAGCACATGCTGTCTTGGAATATGCACGCTCTCTCTGAGTACTCTACTGTGTTTTTAATAAAATGAACAAGTTACCCAGTTCTAACATTTTTTTCAGCCCAAATACTCCACAATATACTGAAAACTGAATAAAGGCCTGAGACAAATTCTCCATTCATGACCACTGGAGTTCATCATTGCTACTTATTCTTCATCCTTCACAGATGCAGCAATCCTTATGAATGCAGGCTTTCTTTAGATTGTGAAGAACAGCAATAGGGCCATCATGAAAATCCATCAAAAAAATCCAAGCTTTCAGAGCATGCACTGAAGATTTGCTGATCTGTACAATGGTCAGCTAGAAAACATATACATTACAAACAAAACAGGAAAATGGTGGAAATTGAGTCAAAATGGTTTGAGGCACTATATCATTTAAATACAGTATTTAAAAAACTGCAAAGGGCTTCTTTATTAATAACATTGTTTCACAGTACCCCCCTCCCCTCCCCAAATACACAGAAAGACTACCTTTCCCCACTCCTTTTTTCCCAGGTGCAAATAACTCACAGAAAGAAGGAATGTCAAAAATCAAAAGAGATTACAGATACGTTAAAACCTTGTTACAGGTATTGTGGAGCTTTCTGCTGCTTCTGTACAAAAGTATGGTCATATCAGGTTCCGACCATGATGTGTTCTGAAGCTGTAGCAATTAAATAGTTCTTAAGAAAAATCACTGCTGCAATGCCTGTTCATGCCAAGGACCTCAACAGAATTACTGCTTCAGTGAGCCTTTCCTCAGTAGTAGGCAAACCAGCTGCACGGTGCTTCTGCTATAACCCAATACATACAAATAAAAAAATAGTCTCCCAAATTCTAAAAATAAATTACACAATAGCTAGTGCAGCCCCGTAGATACGCATTCCTTGCAATTTTTTGCTAAGCTTTTAACAAGTTGTGTCAATTTAACCAAAAGGACTTTATATGAAATATGAGCAGGTTAAGCAACAATAAATGAAAGATTATATTAGATAGCTGCTTCTTCCAGTGAAGTGGCACCTAGCTATTACACTCACAGCATGGAGAGCCAGTTTTGGGATTGGAGCTAATTATTATTAGCCTACCATTTTCTTCTGGACTAAATAGCTGTAATATTTCAAAAGGAACAACAGACTTTGGAGATGAGTACAGTATTACCATTGTTGTCATAATGTTGCAGGTTATGAAATCCAGACGGGTGCAGGAAAACGTGCCATATTTGTTATACAATAGGAAAGCATTGACAAAAGGTGTGCCCAATTGCTTGTGCTAAATGCTGACAGATTGAATTGTCAGATCATCAGGAAAGTGCTCAGAGTGTCAGGCTGCCAAATTTTAGACTAAAAAACATAATAATTTTTAAAAATCGCAAATAATATAACTAAAATGTATAAAATCCACATATTCAATACCCAGCATAATGACTGGGCACTATGAAAACATTTGCTTTGAGCACTGGATTTAGTTTTGATTACTCTGAGTAAATGATCATCTTTTCCACAAGTCTGAGTGGAAGATTTACCATTAAATTCAACTGAAACTTCACCAGGTGTGTCGTGATCCTTCTGCTACAACAGTAACTAAAACTTTGAATCAAATCAAACAAAAATATAGGACAGCAAGGATCTTGCAACATGAGTAATGCCCACAATGTCCAAACTGAGAAACTTGAGGCAAGCACCAAAAAACCCACAAGGCACCCAGGAAACCCCCATTAACTGTTTTACCAATAGTCAGACAACATTGAAAATAATTAGTCAGCTCTCCATACAACTGCTGGGTAGAGAAAAGGGCACAAGAAGTCACTCCACACCTCTGTGACAGGTTAAGACTCAGCCTGCCTGCTGTGTAGGGCTACTATAAAGAAACAAATATGGACATGTTGTAGGCACAGATCAGATATGTAAAGTCAGATTGTGTTTGGTTGAGGCCTCGTATGATCATTACAAAGAACATGCGCAGCACTCACGGTTTCACAGTAGAGGTTCTGCTTTTCCCTGAACAGTAAAGACGACACTGATAGAAATCAGTGAGTACGGGCAGAATCGCAGCTCATGACTCGAGTTTGGCAGTGAGTTTCCCAAACAACCTTGAGCAAACTTTTCTGTTGCATACTTCAGATCTAGTACTATCTTCTATCTTTAAACGGTAAAATTTAAAATTAAAAGCTTTACCATACCTGGATACTTGATATTTCATAGAGCTGTAAATACATACACACTTTTTTTCTGTCACATGTAAACAGGCAGTGGTAAAAACTGGATCCTAACTTTTGGCTGATGAGTAGCAGCGGCCCTCCTATTCCCCTACTCCCTGCTATTACACCATTCCTGCAGGTATGCCAAGCAAGAAGGAGTAAAAAATAAAAAAAAGAAAGCAGCAGCATAAACATTAAGGGCTGAGCANAAACATTAAGGGCTGAGCAATTTACTCGCTGTGATTCAGAGATAAGGCAACTGACATTGACTTGTGAAAGGCTTTATCACTATATACCTACCTCAACAGCCTAACCTCAGTCATAGGCAGAAATCCCCTCCTCAGTTAAGTCCTTAGGAGGAAGTGTCCTTTTTTCATGATTTCCTGTTTATGACCTTAGAGACTTGAGGTTATTCAAGGAGGACTGTGACCCACAGACTACATAGAAAGATCTGACAAATATGACAGGAAAATAGCAATGTAAACTCCGTGCTAATAATCAGAATACA